>JACXGJ010013480.1:0-15000 GCA_016801105.1 Esox niger | reverse complement strand
AGCTCTGTACAGACCAAGAAAATAAAGAGACACCTGTTCGGACAGGACAGACACACACAGGCACACACAGGCACACACAGGCACACACAGGCACACACAGGCACACACAGGCACACACAGGCACACACGAGTAGAGAGCTACGCCCATTTCTTCTTCATCCCGTCATTATCTAGGGTTACGGTAATGTAACATAGTAAACAAGCCCAAAACAGAACCCAGCACAAACCAAGACTCTTTCATTCATCCACCCACACAACTAGAAACAGTCTTCTGCACATTGAAAAACGCTGAACCCTTGTGTCAGGACCTTGACAACGGTCGTCAGGCAGTACGGATCAGGCCAGCTCAATCATGAACGCAACAACTGTCTGTGTTTTCTGGATTGCCTGTAGCCTCGCATGGTACTTCCGTTCCAGCCGGGAATCAGCAACCCTCCCCCTCAGGCATCATCAAGAATCTCATGAACAGTAGAGGACTGGAAGCGGTCTTACCTTGGCAGCCACGATGCTGAGGCCCATTCCATTGTGCTTCTTCAAGGTGACCGTCACAACCTCCGGCTCCTTACGCATTGGCTGCAATGAGAGGAGACCACCGCGTTAGTTCAGGAAATATCCTCCAACTGGGGAAGCTAGAGCACGTGTCACTGGGACCCGGGTGGGCAGGTCAGTCGGGCTTCAGAAGGGCCGGGTGAACTGGGACCTCTGTCTCTGGGCCGTTCCTCCGTCGGAATGAGGGGCTGGAGGAGGGATCAGGGGGATGGAGGCAAAGCAGGGTCGTCACAGAGGGAGCGCCAGGCAGGGGAGACCGCGGCACGAAACGGTGGGTGCTGGAGAGGAGTCAAGAATGAAAGCCACATGCGCTTGGCTCCAGGAGCTCTCAAAGGGCTCATTTAAAAGGAGGACTGCCTGAGAGCAGGGTGGGGACAGGGAGGGAGACTGTGAGCAGGGTTTCACACACAAAGAGGCACATAGACAGGCAGCCTCTCCACCCAACGGCATGGAACACACCAGCACGCCACAGCCTGCAAGGCACAGACAACTGTTCTCTCAGCTGCCGAGCGATGCCGTCGAGCAGCATAGTTTAGAAAAAGAGTGCGCGATCAAAGCCACATTAAGTATCAGGGCCGTGGTGTGTAACAAGTCTTTCTGAATGCCATCGAAGTGATCTCACCAAGAAACGGAGGGCAGGGCAATGGTGCCACCAAGTTTAGCCTGCTACACAAAGTAAACATGTTCAATCAGACAATGTTCTCCAGGAAGAAACTCACTCCAAATTAAAAAATAGGAATCTATTTATTTTCCCTTCAAGAGTACATTTAAAATACCATTATCATTTTGAACCATTTGTAGGAGTAATCTTTACTATTACTTTCATATACTTTAAAAAAAAACATCTTTATTTTCCACTTGCTGGGGCAATGTTGATAAGTATGTCCCAAGCCAATAAAGCCTTTTGACTCAAAACTGAATTTAAAGTGAGCAGAGAGGAGTACTCCAGTTTTTCTGCACCCGACAGTCTGTCATAAACAACGACTAAGCAGGCGACATTAACACCTGTCAGGACTGGCGCTCTGGGAAACATTCAGACACCTGATTGTTCTTCTCCTCAGAGATACACTGTCTGGTTCTGGGTCTGATCAGAGCCTTAACCGGCTGCTAACAGGAAAACACAGGACCACCATGGTGGTTGTGGATCATTGCCGTGGTAACATGAGGCCTGTTGCCGCGGTGGCCCCGTCTGGCACACGACCAAGAGGCTGTTAATCAGAACCTCAGCGGAGCTTAAACGTTTGTACGCCTCCTCTTTCCCTCCCTCCCAACCTCAGCCCCTGTCCCTGCACCTACTACAGTGCCTGACGCCTGCCCTGAGTTGGGTTGGAAGGAGGAAACATGAGAGCTGGGGAAAAACAGGGCAATTATACAGGAAGCAGGGCAATTATGGGGTTTTCTGTGATTAGGGCGAGGAGAAGGAGATCATTTACTGCCATTCCAGAGGTCCCTGGTCAGTAATTGGCCTCAGCGGTGTAATTGGTGTTGATTGAAATCGAGCAGGAGGGTGGGCGTGTGTGTGACGGGGGGGGTTAAAAACATCTGGAGCCGTGCCAAAACACCGTCACAAACACACATGGCAGCCGATTAAAGTACCATTGACAGTTCTAGGAAGCAGCCGATGCCCCTGCTGGACGGTCCTCCAGCCCCATCGGGGATAATGCCCCAGGGCGGTCTGCAGGAGACCACCTGCATGGTCATGCAGTTCAGCCTAAAGGTCTGGGCCTTACCAGGTCAGAGGTGTCAGCTGAGAAGTGGCTGTCGCAGTCTGCACCCTCGAAGTGGATGGTCCAGGTCCCAGGGGAGCGTGGGTGAGGGGTCAGTCGACAGAATCCTGCACAGAACGCAAGACAGTCACAGGGATGTCCTCCGGCGCGTCTACAACCCGAGAAAACTCTAGCTCAAACAGTACACCGCTCTGTCTGTCAGTCTGTCATTAGCCGAAGCAAATAGTTACCCAGTCTCCTCTTGCACACTACATTCCACAGCTAACACGTCAACAGAACAAACACGGGCTAGCCTGCTCTCTAATTGGTTCACGACGGAACGCGTGGACAGAACCACGACGTGTGACATTCTGGAACCGAGTGCAATAACGTTTTCTTCATTTCCACTTCCATGAGAGTACCTCGCTGACAGAGGGGGTCCAGGAACTCCTGGAATCCATTGGGAATGTTGCGCACAACATCACAGGAGTAGCCGTCCTCAGGCAGGAGGAAGGGCAGCTGCAGGTCGGGGTCCTCCTCCAGCTGGACTTCTCGGCCATCGCTACGGGCCAGCTCGTCTGCCGTGTTCTCCGCCACGGCAACCACATGATCTATCAGATCCTATAGGAGACACCAGCCAGGCCAACAAGGGATTTGAGTTACTGGGATACCTAGTAAAAATCCCTGTCAAGGCTTCACAAAAATGAATATCACCAAAGTATTAAATGTACAGCCAGTTCCACAAACTGATCGCTTCATCATTGAGCTGACCTATTATGATATTTTTCTAAATCCGCTCAGGTTTGTGAACCAGAAGGCTCCTGGTTCATTTTCTTTATGCTGGTTACATTCATGAACATTTAACAAGTGACATGAATTGAAATACTTATTTGTAGCCTAACACATGTTAGTGTCATGATGACACCGACTGGTTTAGATGTGGGGCAGTGGATAAAGTGCTACGCTACTCAAGGTTTTCAATCTCAGCTTGATGTGTTGATAGTGGACAATCAGATACCTCCATCTCTCAAAATCACCAACATTAGCAGGTTAACATAAAGAGTGGACAGCAACAACATTAAAAGGGAAAATGATTGGATAGGCCGAATATCATAGGAGTATAAACAAGCGAACATAACTGAAAGAATGTGGTGACAGAGCTTTGTGTTGATCACATGCAAGAGCATTTTGTCCAGTAACTGTAATAGCATCTGATACATTTTCACTGCTGTTCTGCTTTTAAATGGCATTTCCCATTTGAGCGGGAACACCAGGAAGGCCAGGAATCTCTCGCAAACATCTCTGGGAGCCCGATTGGAGTGTTTCCCTAGAAGCGGTTGTCTCACCGGGGGTATGTAAGGCTCATCAGGGGCACAGTGGTAGTTACTCATCAGAGCGTTGAGCTGCAGGGAATTGAGCTTGAAGCAGGTGTTGTGGATGTTCTGCACGTCCTGCATGGAGTACTTGTCCATGGTGAGGAGAGTTGTAGCCTGGGGAAGACCAACACAGTCAATCTGACCTCCGAATGAAACACGACGTTGTTGTGTTACGGGGGCCTGACAACCCACACATTCTCACTTGGGAATAAAAGAGGTACCATTCACAAATGGGCAGTAGTTTTGTTCCGTGCATTTGAAGAATATATTTTAACGGCTTTTGTAACCAGATCTTTTAGACCTGGTCATAAAACCATGCTGGATTATGTATTCCGCTAAATAATTTCCAACAGTCCTGCTCTGTGCTCAGTTCATTTTTATGCTGTGGAACGGACTAATAGAAATATGCTATGTAGATAGAACATGCATTTTGGACGTCTAGATTCAGTTTTCCAACAGGTAGAATGTGAAATACCTTCTGCTCTTTTGTCTGCAACGTTTCAGAATATTTAGCAACTGACTGACAGAATGGCATTATGCGTATTTATAGTCAGAGGAATCCACTCACGTAAATATGCTACATACCCGAATACCAGAGTCATAGCAGGTACAAAAATTGTTACCAAAAGTATTCTTCAGGTTACTGATCGGCTTCAAATACAACGTATCTAGATGTCAATTGAAATCAACCCTTTTTGTCCTTCATAAAATCAGCCGTCACGGTAACGGCAGCATACCTGGACGATGCGACTGAGGTGACAGTCGGCGGCCAGCTCCAGACCCTGTTTCTCGGCCCAGGCCTCGATGTGGCTGAGCTGCTGACGGAGGATGGCGCCCCAGTAGTGGGAACACAGCCCCGAGTCGGCCTCCGTCACTAGCTTGTTGAACAGCCACATGTTGATGAAGTGGAAGAGCTGGGAGAACAGCTGGATGGTCAGCGCCGCGTTGACACGGCAACGACGCAGCAGTGACATGGCGCCCGTCAGGGTGTGCAGAACGTCCTCTGTGGGGGTTAGTTACGGTTAGTTCAAGTCACCATTGATCCTTGGATAACTGTGACCAAGTCCATACAGAGAAGTTCCATGTTATCTCCACATCACTGATTACGTAATACGTCTCATAACCTGGCCACTAGGGGGCACCCTCACAACCAGGTAGAGACACCCTATGTGGCTGGGTGCACCTGTATCCGAATGTATTGTGTGAAGAGCATTAGACAGGGGCAGAAGTAAAGTCACCTATTTTGGGCCTCTGAGGGTTCTGTTCCTCTGGGTCGTCCAGGAAGGCAGGCATGTAGTTATTCAGGTCAGACTGCAGACAGTGGACCAAGTACCTGAGGAAACAGAGTGACACACAGAACATTAATTCTGAATGGTCCACACAGACTGAAAACAAACATCACCTAGGTGTAATGCCTAACCTTAACCCTTAACTAAACCAACAATGCCTGGACCTTAAAGAAACCCCAATTCTAACTCTAAAATGAATTGTAAGTTTGACCCTAAACCTAAACCCTGAGCCATAAATAGACTTTTGCCTCAATGAGTCCAGTTTTCTCTGGTATTTCTATACTCATGGGGACATTTGGTCCCCATGAGTATAGTTAGACCCACACACTTCTCTGTGGCCGGTGGCCCTACAGGGACATCCTCTGGAATCTCACAGTGGAAGGGCCCCGGGACACAAAGCAGCAGTTGTTTCAGCCAGGCCATTCCAGGGAGCTGTGTTTTCGCTGGGACCTCGGCCCTCACCCAGGTACATGCAGCCCTGCACCAGACAGACCACTACAAGCCAGGCCAACGACATTCCACACATTCTCAGCTCCCCTTCCTGCTCATGCATTCACACAATGGCCCCAGAACACAATGGACAGGCACTGATCTAGAGGACTTTCTCCAGGTTCATGCTGAGGCAGGACAATGACCATACGTAACCCTGTCCCTGTTATGTTTACTGCAACATTCCACATTGGTTGATACTAGTCGAGCACAGCTGATTGTGGAACTTAGAAGTTGGCGTGGGCAGCAAAGCGCCAACTGGGACATTCTGACACAGAACCTTCCCCTCCATGGCATAGGAGCGATACATGGTGATGTCTCACCCAGGAGAACCACCGCCAGCAGCAGCAAGGAGGTCAAATTTGGATCTTTATTTTATATAATCATTTCCCAATTACTCCACTACCATGAATGTGAGGCTTCCTCTGGTACATGAACGGTTTAAATTCGGCCTGACAGAAAATTGTCAGAGGGTGCTTAACCCTTACTACTGATGTAAAAGGCTCTAGATAAGTACGTCTGAGGCCCTGAAAGAGGCTGTTACAAAAGTCCAGGGCGAAGGGAGGAGGTCCGGAAGCTCACTTAAAGGCCATCTGGACAAGGTGAGCCAGCAGGTCCTGGGCGTCCAGTGTGATCCGCGACAGGTCCTTGTCCTGCTTGATGAAGTTGAGCAGCTCCGAAGCGTTGGCCATCCAGAAGGCCAGGGCCCCCGCGATGTTCTTCTGCTTCTAAAGCGCACAAAGCAAGACGGACACAGAGACAAAAAACAGGGGGTCAAAGAGGCAGGGTAGGCCTCATGGGGGGGGGGGGAACTCTCTCAGACTCACAGCCAAGAGCAGCAGCAGCCTCCCAGGGATAGACTTGTGCCTCGGCCACCCGAGCCCACCCCAGCTCACCCATAACCAGACACCCCCGACCCCACCCTACCTCACCCATAACCAGACACTGGCCCCTTAGCCACACCCTCCTCCCTGACAGGACCCTTCGCCACAACAAGGGCTACTGGACTCTAGACATGGCTCTGAGGTGAGCTGACACCCATCCCAAACTTGACCGTCGCTAGTCAAGTGGAAACTCACCTTAGACCAGCGTCCAGAGTCAATTCAGCGCCTGTTTAGAAAGGGTTGAGCAGACCCACTGTCCTGCTCACAGCAGCTGCCTTTGGGAGAGGGCATGTCATCTAGCAGAAACAACTGACATTCCCGTTGACATTTTACAGGCGCATTTGTCCCGCGGAGCCGATCTAACACTCAGATATTAACGCTGAGGAGGGGGTTAGCGCGTAGAGCCCAGTGTCTGGTCAGTGTAATGTTGTTGATGTCAAAGTAACACAGAATATAAAGGCAAACACGAGGTCCACCCAATCTGCCTCGGCCTGGGTTTTCCGCACTTGTCTATCCCCGCGATAAAACGACAACACCCCCATTTCGGATCAGCCACAGAACAGAAGGCATCCAAAGGAACAATGACGTTAAACCACAGACACAAAAAAATGTAAGGGAAAATTAAATAAAAGCAATAGACCCCTGGGGTTTGTCTCTCATCCACACTGAAGTGCAATAAAGCAGGAGGTCACATGGAAATGAGAATTTATTAATTAAAATGTTGCCACAATCAGAGATCTGTTTTTAGTACCACATGTTCCAGGTTGCTGAATGAGGGTTATTTTGTTGCTGTTTATAGAGTCCAGCTGTTGGAGGAGGGATTATTTAGCGGTTTGGTTTGGTTGAGTATTTGTTTTTGGTTTCTGTTATGGAGAAAAGAAGCATGGAGTACTGAGCGAAGCTTGACTAAGCCGAGGTAGAGACGAGGTGAGAGAGAGAAGAGAGACAGTTCTCTCCCCTGGCAACACGTTAGGAGTCCTACCTGGTCACCATCAGGGATCTCCTGTCACAGAGAGGTGAGGGGGAGACAGACAGACATCCCACAGGACAGAGAGAAAGACTGTCAACAACAGCCATGGACAGAGATTTACACACAAGCTTGTAAATAGTACAAAAACACACAGCGCTTTCTTCACACCCACGCACACACACGCACGCACAAACTACTTTGTTAGTCAACTAGATGATTTTATTTCCCTTTAATAAAAAGCATGAGATGGCACAGCGGGCTCTATAGTACTTGCACAAGGATCTACATTTCTGTGCAGATTTTTTGTTATTCTTTAAGGAACTCAGCTTACATTTCCAATGTCCCTCAAGGAGGCTTAAGACTTGGCTTTCCAAAATCATCAGGATGAAATCCAACATTAAATGGATTTAATGACCTAATCCTGATTTCTGTTAAGACTCACGCAGAGCAGCGGAGACATGGGGAGAATTCATGGGCAGCGTGTCTTTAGGGTTGAATATATGTAGACAGTATGAGGAGTCCTATTAGAGTGAACAGTCAAGCCACAATTCCCACCATCGCAGCTATGTAAAAGCAATGTGGAGTCAGTCAAACTCTACTTGCTTTTATTGTTTTTCACCATGTTGGCCATTTCTGTTTTTCACACATAACAGCTACACCAATAAAAGCGAATGCAGGAAAATGGCATTTGACTTTTATGTGTTGGCTTAGTGGGCTTTTGGAACAGCACAATGATCCTGCAATTCAGAGTTCCAGTGAATCCACTTAAGGGCCTTGGTTAAATCATTAGGGAGGGAAACACAGAGACGCTGGACAGACTGAGACAAACAGTTAACACAGGCTCTCTGCACCTCCACATGGTTTAATGTGGGCCTGACCTGGTTGAAGGAAGATAGAAACAATTAGCTATATAACCACTATTACTACCGCCGCCGCTACCGACACCGCTATTACTTTTACCACCAGAAACATCACCACTACTATTACTACCTCGTCTACCTCGACTACCACAACAGAAGAACTAAGTCAACTACAAAGTAGGAGATTTTCTTTGGGGTTTTGTTTTGGTCACCTGTATTTAGAGGGAAGGGGAATGAACCAATCAAATGAAAAAGAGCAAAGAAAAACACCGAACACATTGTCAGAGCGGTTCTCCTCAGGCAACGGTCAGAACAGGGTCATGTGGGCCAAGCCGGGCCTTAACCCTTGAATTCCCTGTCTAGATGGGAGGAATGAAAGCATGGCGGCAGGATTGACACTCACCTGGATGACTCCTTCCATCATGCTCACCATCTTGTTGACGATGGCTATGACCTTGTGGGTGCGTTCTGAGGGGCTGATATCGGGCCGGCAGTGACTGGACATGACGTAGCGACAGGTCATGTACAGCACGTAGGTGGGGGACAGCTTGAAGTGCACAGTGGAGCTGTTGGTGTAGTTAATAATGGCTGACAGGAAGGCATCTTCAGCTGGAGGGGGCAAGGAGGGTGACAGGCATGCACGCACACACGGGATAGGGTGAGAGTTCACATGACATAGGTCGTACAGCAACATGGTCAGTCTTGCTTTCTGCAAACTAGCGATCTAGAAGAGTCTGTGGGCGAGTGTTTCTGCGTTAGAGTAAGCCTTGTATTTTGGCTTAATATTGGCCTCAGCCACGTCTTACTGTCTCCACAGAATGGGCTGATTGAAGTGCATTGTGAGAGAGTAATAAAAGACCAAACCCAGTCTATTGGAAACCAAAGGCCTGTGCTCTCTCTTCTCCCTGGCCAAACACATGAGATCACAACTCCAAATATACAGCGACTCACTGAGCTGGGCCCAAGACTCCAGAGTCCACAAACAATGTCTTGCTTATAAAAGAGTTTGAAAGGCAGTTAAAACACTTTAAACCAATTAGGCTATGAAAAGGGGGAGAAAAGCCAACCCCACAGGTAACAGTCCATACAATGTTGTGTATGTTAGAGTATCAGTAAACTCTTTCACATAATGAACTATTGCGTTGTATTGGGCAAATAGAGACAGAACAAGCGAGAGAGAGCGAGACAGAACAAGCGAGAGAGAGCGAGACAGAACTAGAGAGAGAGAGCGAGACAGAACTAGCGAGAGAGAGCGAGACAGAACTAGCGAGAGAGAGCGAGACAGAACTAGCGAGAGAGAGCGAGACAGAAATAGCGAGAGAGAGCGAGACAGAACATAGTTATTCATAATGGGTTTTCATCATTTATTTTGTCAATACTTTCATTGTACCTTCTGAAAACAACATGTGCATCTGGAATTCTTCACAGTTGCTACCTAGTTAACAGCTAAACTTTATTAGCAGTGGCTTACATTTTCACAGGTGGACAATTCACATGTAGTCTATTAATGTCCCCAGTTTAGAGAGTTCTTTCCCCAGAAAAAAAGTGTGTATAAAAAATATTTCATACACACACTTTAAAAGCCAGTCAGAGGCTGAAACCAGTAAGTTAGTCAATACTTTCCAAACATTGATCGGTTAGACATCAGCTAGGCACACTACAGAATGACATTCAGTTCTAATAGATGCTGATAGGATATATAGCATAGAAGTGTGGTGTACCCGTATTTAGCCATGTTATCATTAAATCAGACCTGCACCAAACTGCATACCATCTATAAATAGTGATATAGAGACTGTAAGGGAAAGTGGCAGGCAGACAGACAGAAAGAGAGCGTTCAAAAAAGAACAAAGAGAGCCCATACTGTGGTTTAGCAGAGACTGGAGCAGGCTGGAGTACTTACAGTTGTCTCTAAACTCGATGCTGGCCGGCAGCGTCAGTTCTGGGCTCAGGCTGTCCTGGGACCTGCGGGGAGGACAAAGGAAGTGGCTCTCAGTGAACCAGCACACATGGGGCCTGTCCACCCGACAGGCAACCGAAGCCCACCTCTCCAGGGGCCCTGCCTGTGCACAGTGGTACAGCATGGCGCTAGATGTGTGAGAGGGCACCAGCATGCATGCACTCCAGCCCAGTGGTCTTTATTATTGATGAGGGGACCCTGTGCAGCTATGCAGGGTGAATGGAGCTTGGGCTCGGGTTCCCCAGGCTTGCAAGGCTTTGTGGAGATCAGGTGTACGACGGAGCAGGAGACCGTAGCGCGACATTGGTAAAATGCTAGCTACTGTCCCCTGATGTTCGCTAGGCAGCACCACAACGAGCGGATCACAGTCGCTATCGCCAGGAACAATTGACCATGCTTCAGCTGTTTGGATTCGATTAGCTACTGCGGACGTTCCAGAGAGACCCGTGTGAGCATATCTCTCACCTGCCGTCCTGCTGTTCTCCGCGGATCATGGGTTTGACCATGCCTCTCTCGCTGCCGTTGGCTGAACGCTCCATCTCCAGCTTCCCCGAGCTCTGCAATAACACACACATTATGGTCGACCGGCGTGCAGGGCCAACAGCAAGCATTAACCATCCTCGAGCTCACGCACTACGCCATCACATCCATACACAGCAGGAAGCATTAAGGGACCCAGACTGACACGGGGGTGGGGGGGGGTGGCTGTACCTTACTAGTGGGGAGGGCTGTCCTACTTGAGACGTCACCTTGCGGGTCAAAGTTGGCCTCCGGAACACTCCTGAACGACAGAAAGAGGGACAGAGTCAAGGGACATCCGGATCAGAACACCCCCCCCCAGGAGGAACTTTACTGGGAGCGAACGGCCGGAGCTCATACGAAATCCACTGCACCGCGCACGCGTGCGCACGGACGGACGCGCGCACGTCAACAAGGACAGTGGACATTCCCTTCCATTGGTGTGATCAGAGCAAATGAATGACTAGAACACATGTGTATCTAAATATACCTCACAACGTTTTAATTAAATCCAGCAAACCGCATTAGTGGTGACAGGCAATGACAGACCCGGAGCCATTCAGGGGGGACGTGTGAGAGATGTCTGTTCTGAAGGAAATGCCTTAGTAATTCATACAGCGCCTCATGACAAGAGCAAGCATGGGGATCTCTAAAGCGCAGATTCTCGACTGGTCTCGGCTCGGGATCCAAATGGAACCTGGTTGTCTTATACGCGATACCGGCGTTGTGGCGTGTGTCGGGACAGAGTGTATTCTGTAAGAGTGAAAAGCTGTATTGACAGTGAGGCAAATATAAAAGGGAATTATACTTGCACCATTTTCACAGACGATCTTCTCACATTCCTCAGATTTTTGGCAAGTTAACATGTTGAAAAACACTAAATCTGCTTAATGATGTTGCCGGCACTGAAAACACTAATCAAAGTGTTATATAATTATAAATATACTTAAATATACATAGGTAAAGTTGTATGTCCATGATAACTTCTACAAACATTAAACCAGTAAAGAGTTGGTTAAATTTAGAATGTATGATTTGTACTATTTAAAACGGTCTTTAATAAATACCCGCAACCCAGTCTAAAACACAGAAGAACCAAATATGGGTCACGACCCAAAAGTTCCACGGTGTAGACAGACAGTCTGCCCTGAGGGCAACATATGACTGCATCCACTCTTAATGAACGTTGCGACACTGACCAGAGGGTACTGATGACGGGGAGCAGTGACAACTCAAGTCAGAAACCTTTCCCATCACTGGTTCAATTCAGTCTGTGTTTGAGTTGGTTCAAAGCTATCAATAAAAATTCTATTCTAGAATACGGTAACATTGCCCAGAGCAGTACGAGAAAATGTAGAACAACAAATCCTACTACTAGAACCATGAACTGTCCCAAAAGCATTCCTTTCATCAATTTGGCCCCAGCCCCTCTTTTCTTCCACACCCCGGTTCCCTCTCTCCTCACACCCAGATGTAATCCTCTCCAACATCAGGGCACCGTATTAGTGCCAGATTAAGGCTTTCCACCACATCCACAAGCACGAATGAATGAAACAGCCCAGCAAGCCTGTCCAGCAGTCCAAACGTTACACATCAAGTCAACGTGGCTATTCAAATGAACTTCATGGGGATTCCGACATTAAAGTAAAGCCAGGATATACACTCAGTTAATTACCCTCTCATTAGCAGACAGCTAAAGCCACATCTACATCAACCACACAGCCCACAGCCAGGCCGTCTCCACTCAGTAAATCCGCAGCCCAACGTCTTAGAACAAGTTCATTCAGTCTTATCATAAAATCTTCTTATGCAAGTCCCGCTACCAGTACTGCCTGTGAAATCCTAAATGTCTCCCAGTCATCTTCACTGTCCTGACTACTTCTAGAGCTCCCGTCTCCCCTGGTCCAACACACATTCTCCTTCGGGAGAGACAGACCCGAACCGTTTAGCCAGAAAAAAAGCCCTGCTCTCCTACCTGGCAGTGCCGGTCCCCCTGGAGCGCTCCCCGTCCTGTTCTTGCTCTCTTTCACTCTCTCTCTTTCTCTCGCTGGGTGGAGTAGTGTGCGGAATGAGCAGTGACCAGAGTGTGTGTGTGTGTGCGTGTGTTCGCCAGGCTCCCGGTCCTGCCTCCCTGGGTTGACACAGCACTGCAGGCCACACCCCAGTCAGCTTATTCAGATGAGTCCCTCAGCTGACACTGATCAGAGATTCACCACCGCTACAGACCAGGTTAGTCATCACTGCTACAGCTCCATCTGGGCAATAAGGCCCGTAGCCACCCATAAGCCCCACCTTGTTCTCCACCCTCTCCACTCAGCTACTGCGGCCAGATGGCTCCCCCCCCTCCAGCACATCTGCCATCTGTTTCCATAGCAGCCGTTTGGCAAACTACAGGCCTGACATTCACATCTCTCCCTTAGTGAACCTCTCCATCTCCTCCAAAACGAAGCAGTCCTGAAGTCTATCTAAGACAGCGAGCAACAAGGCCAGGGCCATATAGAGTAGAAGACACCTAGGATAAAGGCTGCTGATGTGTGATGGGAGTCAGCCTGACGCTACACAGGGCCTCAGCTGAGGGACTCATCCTGGAATGAAGACACAAGCCTTCATGTCTCCACAGGCTCCTGTCTCTGCGGCCAATCAAAGCCCATGCGAGCGCGTGCGTGCTGCGTGCGTAGCGGGTGGATTGAGAGAACCGCGTGAGCGAGTGCAGGTGCCTACCTCGGCCAGCCCACCTACCCTGACTTGTGTCTGCTTCTCATCATGGGCCCGGGGCCTCCCTTGACCAAGCTGTGGTCATAGCTGGGGTCCACAAACTTGAAGACGTGGGAGGCGCCGAACTGCAGCGTGGCTCCACTTCGCAGCACGGCGGTCTCGGTCACGCGCTGGCCGTCCATAAAGGTCTCGGCCTCCAGGCTGTGAGGCGTCACCGTGACCAGGCCCTCGCTGTGCATCAGGTTGCAGTGGTGAGGCAGGATACCGGGACCAAACAGCTGGGGGGAGACGGCGAGGTTGAGCAGGTCTACGGGAACTTACAGATGGGCAACACACACACAGCGAGAAAGCCGGGGGAGTCACCTGGATGGAGCCATCATCCGTGCCGTCTGAGCCCACCTCGGTGACACTGTGCTGCAGGCGGTAGAGCTTCGGTTTGTCCCTGGAGTCGGATCCATCTACAGTACAACCAGGACAGAGTCAGTACTCATCCACAATGGAAAGCCCAGAGGGACGTTCAGACATGACGGTGGAACAGCTCTCACACAATTCACATAGTGGACCGGAAATGGACCAGGTCTTTAGGACAACTACCAGTAGACCACAATATTAATCGGGCTTTTAATTAGTAAAACATATTTTAGTAAAAGCAGAAAAGCAAATTAGTTAGCAGGGGCAGGAAAGGTTTTATTTTTCCCTGTGTTGTAAAAACACGTATTTGCTGCGCTCAATATTCCAGTGGCCTTAGAGAACTGGAGTTCCCCTGTCTTCACACAGCACCTCCTAGAGGACCACACTGATGTGGGCATTATGGTGGAGACGCAGATCCAAAATTTGGTCTAAGTGTGGGCTGGACGTGACCCAAACGGCTACAAAGGTCAGATTGGTTTCAATCACTATGAAGTCTCCAAAACGGAACCGTGGATCATGTCCAGGATGAGCTGGTCCAAGACGCAGAGTTACGGGCGTCCTCTGCCACAGGCCAGCTAACAGGCCAGCTAACAGGCCAGCTAACAGGCCAGCTAACAGGCCAGCTAACAGGCCAGCTAACAGGCCAGCTAACAGGCCAGCTAACTGCCGGAGCCAGAGGAGTCTGATGGTGGGCGGAGGAGAGGTGTGGGTGCTTTACCTTCGTGGGGCCGATAGGCGTAGTAGCCACAGTGATTCCCCCGCCCTAGGTGAGCAGACATGCAGGAGGAGCCAGCAGGAGCCAGCAGGAGCCAGCAGGAGGTAGTAAAGACAGACAGACCATGCCAGGACACACAGACAAACACACAGCAAAGGGTGAAAACGTTGCAGCGAGAAGAAAAGCAGCTTCCTTCTTCCCATTCCAGACACACACACCGGAGTCAGTACACACACACCCCCCAGAGTCAGTACACAAACACACACACACACACACCCCCCACCCCCCCAGAGTCAGTAAACACACACCCAACCCCCAGAGTCAGTAAACACACACCCAACCCCCAGAGTCAGTAAACACACACCCAACCCCCAGAGTCAGTACACACAACCACCACCCAGTCAGTAGGCCCCCTTCCAAGAGTCAGTGCGCGCACGCACGCCAGAGTCAGTAGGCCCCCTTCCAAGAGTCAGTAGGCCCCCTTCCAAGAGTCAGTAGGCCCCCTTCCAAGAGTCAGTAGGCCCCCTTCCAAGAGTCAGTAGGCCCCCTTCCAAGAG
>JACXGJ010013479.1:0-16187 GCA_016801105.1 Esox niger | reverse complement strand
AGGCACGCTAGTGATTGAGGAAGGCACGCTAGTGATTGAGGAAGGCACGCTAGTGATTGAGGAAGGCACGCTAGTGATTGAGGAAGGCACGCTAGTGATTGAGGAAGGCACGCTAGTGATTGAGGAAGGCACGCTAGTGATTGAGGAAGGCATTATGGGTTGGTTGCAATTTGTTAGTTATAGACCAGGACAAACAGACAGCTTTGTTAAACTCAGTTGTTTGACCTCATATTGACACAATTCTCACCAAACGCTGTCACGTTTTGCAGACTGACGATCCAAAACGCACAAGCAGCTCTACAGTCAGGATGTAGAATGGCTTACTTAAAGTCCCGGCAAAATACCCAGTGAGATGTTTTAGTGTTGCATACATTTCTGTAATAAATATATGTAATAAGTATAACTGTTTTCCCTTTGATATTATACTAGCTTTTGATTGCAGATTGAATGACATTCTGTGCCAGAATATGCAAAAATTAACAAGATTCAGTCAGGGCAAATCTTTTTTAAGACACTGTACATTTATATAAACTCAGAATTGTACATCTGGTACAACTGTAATCTAATGGTGCTGCTAGTGGTTGACAACCGTAGGGACACAATCATTCTCCCAAAATCTATGCAATGTTAGCGTGCGATGACTATGAACATAAGAGAATGAGATGCAGTGAGGATATAATACAGGCCTACATGGATTTAAAGTTGATGTATACATTTACAGTTTTTGTGTAGCATCTCTAAATGAAGAGGGGAGCACAATTTTGATTGCTATACAGTGCAGCTCTTTATATTAAAAGTGGCTTGATTTGGTGTGCGTATTCTCCGTGGGAGGATGGTTGGTTTCTTAGGGCCACATTATGGGGTTGGAACTGTTCAGGTGGCAAGATTTTTGGTAATGATTGACCTGTATTGTCCGCATGCTGGAGGATCCTTTTTGGAACACGGTGTGTCTGGGATGGGTGGGGGTTTTCCTGCACGTTTCCTTCCCCTAGAGTCTTTGACAGAGGGCAGGTGGCTGCTAATGACCCTTTCTGCAATCCATACAGGTCAATGCAGATTACCCAAACCAGGCAGTAACGAGAGGGAGTGTGGATCACCTATACGATTGATGAGTAAAGCTGGATCAGAGTTTATTTAGGATCTGCCATTTCTGGGTTTGTTTCAGCTATAGTAAATCAGCCTGTGGGCCTTGGCGATTTCTGGGATTTTGTCCTTCCACCTGTGACTGGAAGATGAGGTTCCCTAAAAATTTAAATGATTCAGTTGAACAATTGATCCCTCAATCTCAAAGGGCACAGGTTATGGGCGTTTGGAGGTTATGGGCGTTTGGAGGTTATGGGCGTTTGGAGGTGCCTAATTTTGTTCGAACAATCATTGCACACTTCCTGTAAATGGTATAAACTTCGTTTCACTTCTCAAATATCACTGTGTTTGTCTCCTATATGATATATTTAACTGATTTTTTTTTTATCCTAAGAACCAACGATTTATGAAGGAAAATCCTAGACATTAACAAGGTTGCCCAAACTTTTGCAGACCACTGTATGTCCCTGTGTATGGACATGTTTTGTTCAGGCTTCGATATAACATGCCTATGAGGCATCCTGCTCATCTAATGCCACACTGTCGCCTCATTATGCATCATAAATGGCCCCCTACACAATTCATAGTGCACTACTTTTTAATCGGGGCATTTTAGGAAGCATCTCTTAAGATTTGTCCATAGTGTCCTATAAACCCAATGGCCTGTCCTGTTGAGAGAGCTGATTGGAAACCCTTGCTGCAAGCTCGTCATTCCCTCGCCAACCGCGTACATCCTCAGGAAGCGTCGAGCAGAGTCTTCTGGGCGATGATGTCAGAAAATCAAACAATAAAAAGTCTGTTCACAGAATGTAATTGGCTCCTCCCCTAGTGGTCTATTTGACCAATGAGATTTGGAACAAAGTAGGGATGCGTCTCCTCTGTAGGGTTATTTCAGGGATGTATATTGTGTGACGTGTTCCTAGAGTCCCCTTTGTTTTCTTGTATGCTGCAGACAGTCCGGTATTGTTTTTACAGATGGATTGGCTTGTATTCACAAACTGCCTCAGTGTAGGAGTCCTGATCTTGGATCTGGTCCCATTTTTATTAGGGGTTTAATTTGGGGTGGGTAGTCACAACAATGAACAATTGTTACAAGAAAGAAGTAAAAGAAAAGAAAATAAGAGAGACTACTTTCACAGACAAATAGGAGATAATTGGTTCTTTAGATCTTATTTTTCACCCACTTGCTCATCCAAGTTTATCATAATCCTTCTCATGACCAACCAGGTTGTCTACAGCCTCAGAGACCTCAGAGAGGGTTACATGTGCCTTAGTAGATTTTTGGAGGAACTAGTACTTGTCTGGTACTCTTGGAGCGCTGTGAGTTGCGGCACATTGAAGCATATGATTGGTAGTTATGTAAGGGATCGAGGGGATTGGATGCACATTTTAAAGAACCCCCCCCCCCCCGATTAAAAATTTGACTGGGTGAGATGTCTTCAACTGAATGGAGAGAGAAAAATATATTGTTTCGTTTGCGTTCTTTCCAATATCAGTTATTTCACATGAATGTAAGGTGCACTGTCAACAAGGGAGTTTTAATGTAGTACCATTTATTTCATCAAAATACATATTCAACACAGTCTTTCAACTTAATTTATCTGACAGGGATAAATATAATGTTTATGTTAAATTGATGGCAAGTTGTTCTTTTTATTGTCGCATTTTACCATAATATGCACATTTTGTGACTCGTACTTAGTCGTTTTCTGACAGGATGTTTCCTAAAATAATTATTTTAAACTTTTATTTGATTAAATTCCAATCTAAGTAGTTGTGATTTTACATAAGTACAGATTTTTTTGTATTCAGATTTTTTTGTTTTCTGCCCACGCAAGAACTTTTCCAAATTCTTGACTTTTACTACTATATGTTTTATTTGCAAATATGTGCATAGGCTATAGTGTAATTGTTTGTCAACCCCCAAAGTACTCTACTATAGCTTTGATATGCACCATACATCTACTTTCACCATAACCTCTTACTGAGTAATGTCAGTAAGAGGTTTCATTAGGGTAAGGCCTATATAGGTAGGTTGATAAGACTGTAAGAAACATATATTATCCCTGGGCATAACCTAATACTAGAATAAGTTGCCAAACCAACACCAATTTGTCTTTCATTCCTTGTCAGTATTCGGTTCCACAAAGTGTTGCAGCGCCCAGAGCTGATGGATGTCAGATGTAGTCATTTACACAAACTTGTTTGGATGTTAGCTCCTGTCAGCTAGTTTGCCCGAGGTTATTTGGACTTCCAAACACATTTTCTTATTTTTCGATACATATTAAATAGAACGTTCTTAAACCAGTTTTACAGATTTCATATCCATAGTTTATTGTATGTATCTTAATTGCCAGCATATGACAACCCCATTTCTAAAAAAGTTGGTACGCTGCATCTTCATCTGCTTATCTGTTTTCGGGTCAAGGGGGCAGCAGCTCAAGCATGTATTTTTCCAAAACTGTAACATTTCTGTTTCAACATTTGATTGTATTTTCAATTATATATTGGGATAAGTGATTTATTTGCACATCATTGCATTCTGTTTTCATGTGCATTTTATATGGTGTCAACTTTTTTGGAAGTGCAGTTGTAAATGCCAAGCACTTTCTTATCAATGTTGTTTTCTGGAGTCTGTTACCTAAAAGCGTCTTTAGTTCATGGTAAGAACCATGAAGATGCACTGGGGAAGTCAGTCTGATTAGGGTACTTCATCAGCGTCCTCTAAGACATTCTAGATCCTTCTCTGTGTTCTCTGACCCTTGCTGCCCTCCATCTTTCTCATTATGTCTCTCCCTCTTTTTCTCGCTTTTACCCCTTCTGTTTTCCTTTCTCACTCCTCTCCACTACCTCTCCTCCACCTTTCCTCTCTTCTTTCCCTTCTTACTGGAGCAATGAATAAGGATCTGACACCAAACTGTCAACCTGGAAACTGTCGTCTTCTTCCTCCAACCTTCTTTTCCCAAATATGCATCCTTTCTGTACCGCACTACTTCCAACCCAGTCCCATAGCACTTTCAGCAAAAGTAGTGCAGTATATAGGATATAGGGTGCCAGTCAGGACGCCTCATGGTGTTGTAGCCGCTAGCCACCAATCAGGGCAGATTCCGCCTTCGCCAAGATTATCTAAAAATGCCTTTATTTATTTAATTACATGCCCTTGCCAGAAGCACACTTGACCGTGGAAGAAACAAGCTGATTCATTATTTTGTCCTATCAAGTATGTGTTAACCAACCTGTACCAAACCAAGAAGTGGTTTAAATATTTTCCACACATTCGACTACTTTACATACATTTTCTGTTTAGCCAACTAGACAGTGTACAACTCAAAACCAACAGATATGTCCCCTTTAACACGTTATACCCCGTCTTACCTGTATATGCAGTGGCTCTCAAATGTATTTACGCCCTTGGTCTTCATATTTTATTTTGTTAACCATGAAATTCAACATGGGCTTATTTTAATAGGTTAGGCCACGGACCAATGCAAAAACTTCCATAATGTCAAAGTAAAGAATGTTAAATTAGCTAATTGTTCTGTATTCTAAATATAAAACAGAAAGCAGTTGATTGTAATCCTGATTAAATAGATTTGGATTTCATGTTCTAACACAGTGAATGTTTTTGAGAGCCACCGTATATCATTTTGTTTATTTATTGCTTGGACAGCTAGCCTGCATATGTTTTTCATAAAGAGGATTGTTTTTGTTTTGTAAGACCAAACCTGCACCTTTTAATAATCAGCAGCCGCAGTAATGCTTGACCAATCTCTAACTCCATCTAACTCACACAGGAACTACATACACATTGTGAACAAAACACAATGTAGTTGTTGTTAGAGGGAATCAAAGTGGGCCATTGTTGCCGCCCATGTCTGCTGCCGTTCCCTGAATAGTTTGTTTTTATTTTAATGTTAAATAGTAATTCTATTGCGTAAGAGAATTAGTGGGATTTAAACTGTGCCTGCTATGGGCCACAAGGCGGTGGACTTCTGAGAAGGTTTTGGAGCCCAGAGGGTCACAAACCAAGGGGAAGAGGAAAACACTGTTGTTGACAGATGATGGTGAGGATAAGCTCCATTCAGTGATGATAACTGACGGACAGGAATTAGGATTAGGAGTTTAAGACTTCAAATAGGCCTTAGATGGTGTGAGAGGGAGCATATGTTATGGATCTTACTTAGTTTTGATGGAATACTATGACACTGACGAATTACACTAGGGTGTGGATGTGTGTGTTTAAGACTGTGAATCTAAGTTTAACAGACGTGGTTCATGTTCAGGAAGGAAGTCAAGGGTGTGTGAAACTGATTTGATCTGGAGGTCTTTGAACTGTGTCTGATGGCGCCCTATTCCCATAGTGCAGGACTTAGCCAAAGGGCTCTGGCCAAAACTGTACCGACTAAGGTGTCATTAGGCTCCACCCCTTTTTCTCTCACTTCACTGGTTGCTGCTAAGAATTGAAGAAATATCACAGGAAAGGGCTATGCCAGGGGGTTGGAATGGAATGTGGCTTGCAATAAAAATCTGGTTTGCACATGGTGTCATAACTCGTCATATAACTGCCGTGGCCTGGATACATTTGGCATTCAGGCCTAGCTAATTGACGCTTTGCATCATTTTGGGGTTAAGATTGTGAAAACAAGTTTTCAGTTTAATCTGAGTTTGACAGTGAGCTAATTCATCAGTAATCAAATCCAGGCTTTTGTTTATGCATTGTTGGTAACTACCATACTCCTACAGACATGTGCCTGCCCCACAGTACTAGCAACAGTTTAAAGGGGTAATCCACCCAAATCCACACATTGCTATGATAGCCTTTGCAAAGTAGTCAGACCCCTTCACTTTCTTCACTTGTTGTTATAGATTACATTCATACGTTCTTAATTGGTTACATGTAAAAAATATTGTTTACCTATATAAAGTCAGTACTCTATAATAACAAAGCAAAAACATATTTTTTGAAATATGTGCTGTGCTAATTTACTGAAAGCTAAACCTAAAATATCTTGTATACTTAAGTATTCAGACTTTTTATTCAAAACTTTGTACAAGCACCTTTGGCAATTATCACAAATTCATTTGTTTTTGGGTATACCTCTACCAGTTTTGCGCACCTGGATTTGGACAGTTTCTCCCATTCTTATTTGTAGATCCTCTCAAGCCCTAGAATTTACTTGTCTTGGATGTTTGTTCCTGGTTGTTGTCTTGTTGAAAGTTGAATCTTCACCCCAGTGTTAAAACCTAATCCTGAGTGTTCAGGACTTCTTCAAGGACCTGTATCTTTCTCTTTTTGTCCTTCCTTAAATCCTCCCCTAGTCCAGGCTGCCGAGTAGCATCCCCACAGCATGATGCTCCCACCACCATGATTCACTGTAGGTGATGAGCAGTGTCTTGTTTTTGGCAGTTCTAGTACTTTGCTTTCAGTATATTGTGATGCAGCCAATATTATGTAGAATAACACACCAGACTCTCATTCATATCTGTGGGTTTTTCCCCCAGAAGGTGTTTGTATAATCTAGGCTAACTTTGTTTGGGATAAAGAAACATAGTCTGGTGTCAGCATCTGTTCAGTTGTACACTTCTGCAAAACATCAGTAAGCGAGATCATTACCAGCGGTGGAAATCTATTACAGCCTTTCTTGTGTTTTTGTTTTTCATGTAGATTTAACCAACCTTCTGTGATTTCCCAGTTTTCAGGTAATTTCTCTCAAAATCAATGTTCTTAGTTCACATCAGTTCTTAAACCACACCTTGAGATTTTCTTTGGAGTTCCAAAAAATGTTGAAGTCTAGCTGCCTTTTGTTTTTTCCAAGTGACCACTCAGTGCACAGAAGCCGTGCGGTTAAGCAGCTGTGCGGTGTTCGCACACACCCATCCCCTGGATTAATGAAGACAACCATGAAAACATTCTGACAGCTAAACTAGGCTACATTATAGTTAACATTTTATAACTAAGGTTTTTGGGAAAGCCTTTATCAACTAGAAGATTGTTTTCATTGCATAATCCCTAATGGTTACAAAGAGAGTTAGGATACACCACACACACAGACGGGTGTTCTCGTTGCCTCCTCAGAATGTTCCAGGAAATGCAAATCACTGATGCATTCCGTTCATGTTCGATAGTTAACTCGGGCCAAATGAAATCATTTTTGATATGTGAAGTTGATTCCCCACCAAGTTCAATACATTTTGGAACATTGTTGAATTCCATAGAAATGTCTGGATTCAGTAACTCCGTCTGAATCCCCTACATTTCTGGATTAAGTTTAATATCTGTGTTTGTGCGACACAGATATTAAAGGGCCCTAGAGGGTCTGGGAAACATGGGTCCGATACACAAGTGTGTACACACACACACACACACACACACAAAGTGCTGGTGGTGCAGGCACGATTAGGGGAGCACTGCTTGCCTAGGACTGTAGCATGTAGAGTTACTGCACGGACTAACAATACCAACACGAAATGTCAGCCAGCCAACCAACATCTGCCTCACGGCTGGATATAGGACTACAGGGAACACGGAGAGCGCTTAGTACTTGAGTTATTAGCTATTTCAGAATTTCTGTGAACCCACAAAACAAATGCTCCATCGTTTGGTCAGATTATGCTGTTGTGGGGCAGAGAGTAGAGGGGAGAAGAGAGGATAGGATGGAAGAGAAATGACACGGGGATCCAGGCAGACGGAGGCAGGCAGAGCTGAACGCTTGTTTTCTGGTGGAGGGAGTGAAGCGGGAGGGAGCGAAGCGAAGGCTTTTCATGCTCCTCTTGTCCGTCCATCTGGGCGGTGCTCTGAAGAGAAGAATCCGAAGACGGAGGGATAATGTTTTTAACAGCCCCTTCTCTCCCTCTATCTCTCTCTCTCCCCCACTGACTCTCCTGTCTCTGTGTTCTGTTTTCCCAGTGATGGCCTCATCAGCTACGCAGCTGTGCTTGGGCTACTGTCACTGCATCTAGCAACCAGTTCTGAGTGACGCCCCCCCCTCTTCGCTTCCCTGCACCCCCCCCCAACTCCCCCAACCCGAAAACAACACCAGCAAAACAAATGCGACCATGTACAGCGTGGAAGACCTGCTCATCTCGCATGGATACAAACTGCCCCAAAACACCTCCGCCACCACCCCTCCTTGTGCCCCTCCCACGCCCCCAGCCTCTTACGACAACAAGCTTTACGGCGACCCAGCCTCTTGCCACCAGGAGATCTTAGAGAACCGGTCGGGCGGTGGTCACGGAACGGCAAATGGGTATGAGACCGAATCTGGGCTGGGGGTCTACGCGTACGGCAACAGCAACAGCGCCAGCAGGCAGCCGACAGCCCCGGCCAAAGGTTACTCCAATAACACTGACAACGAATGGAGAGACAGGACCAGCCAACCACAGCGGAGGGATGCCGACAGCAGTAACCAAGGTGACGCACAATCCTTGGGCGGCAATCTGACGACAGACAGCGGGTGAGTCCGTGTGTGTGTGTCAGGGTGTGTGTCAGGGTGTGTGTCAGGGTGTGTGTCAGGGTGTGTGTCAGGGTGTCCCCTCCTGTGTCTATTGGAATGTCAGTGTTGTTCCGCGCCATCTGACCTTGGCTGGTAGAACGTTGTTGTCGTTTTCATTCATACAGATGCTCTGCTGCACTGAGCTCGTTTGGCATGGAGACCTTAATCCAAAGGTGCAAGCAGTCATTCAAGGAGTTCTGCATTGGGATGTTGCACCGCAGATTCTCCCCCCCTCATACTTTGCGGTCCCTTCTTTTTCCTCACTCTCTTTTTGTCTTTTCCTGTCCCTCCCTCTCTCTTTTCATCTGTTTCTATGCAGGAGAAAACCATTGGATAAATAGTTTGACTAATGCTCCCCCACCCGCTATAATGCCGTAAATAGGGAGTTGGGGTAATGTGTTCCCGAGTCTTAATCTGCCACATGGGACAGCTGAGTTGTAAACAGACTAGAGCTGCTTCTGCTACTACTGATCAGACCACGGCACAACAAACCATCTGAGCATGCCATGTTTTAGGGACGTGATTCAGTCTTGTGACCTTTCATCCCATTAATAGTGTGCATATTTTGACCAGGGCCTATAGGGAAGCAGGAGAGAGGGCCTTGTTTAAACAGGTTTAACTACATAGGGAATTGTGTGCCATGTGTGACACATCCAGACAGACAGGGAGCGTCATCCTTTAAAGGAGAATTTCACTTATTTTTAACTCAATGTTAGATATGTAAACATTTTTTTCACATGGATTACACCTATCATATAGGTGTAATCCAGATCCGTTTCTAGATCCAAGATAGATTTATCCACATGGATTACACCTATCAGATAGAAAAACATGCATGGAAATAGAATGAGTAAAACAGGAGTCCCCATTCAAGTCAGCGATTTGTCCTTTCTGGTAGTGATTTACGAAGATACAACCACAGTAATTGTGAAGTAAAAAATAATAATGTTGACCCATTATTTCCATTTTTTTCTTTCCTGTTAGCACACACACTTCAGTTCATGAAAACAAAAACCTTAAGGTTAGCAGCGTAGTTGGTAAAAATCAGATTTTAAGAACTTTTGCGCTAAGGTGCCACAGTGATGACCATTCATTTTTGCTATTGTTACCCGGCAAGGAGAGGCTTCAAACAAATATATTCATTCTGATCTTGGCCTTTAGCTTGAGGAGTTTTGAGGAGTTAATTGAATAAAATGTTCTTTTAGGCATTTTAGCAGAGTTAGAAAGATTGCTAAAGAAATCCTTTTGGAATTATCTCTTTGGCTGATAATCATGATGCATTTTCAAAATATAAAATTCTGGTGATTTATTCAGAAATGTTCACATTCAACATGAGTGTTTTTAATTATGATATATATTGTAGATTAAGAGGTGTTGACCAATCTAGCATATCCAAAATGTAAAAGAAGAAAGGTTAGCTAAAGTTTGCATTAGCACTTTAAAGAAAACAAAACCATAGATTACAGTTTCTCTTGGCCTCCGAATTTCCTTCAGTGTTGGGAACCATTTTTGATCAAGGATTTTTTTTAAATCCTTTACATTTTATCCTTTACAACCCCCCGCCTGTCGTATCGATGGCCCCTCTCTGTCACTACACATACCGTAGAACCTGGTTTATATAACGCATGCTGCATTAATAATGTAAACAGCATTTAAATATGGATACTGAGAAGAGATGCCGGATGCTATTTTTAGTTCACTTCTACGGTTATGCAATGGAAACCTTTCCCGGGAATGTCCCAGGGTATTATGGTTCTGACTTTTTTTTTACAAGGACAATGTTTCACCATCCATCGTTCTTGTCAGCTTGAGTAGGCTTGCTAAAGTAAACTGTAGCTCTGTAGATACAGGACAGTCATAGAGAGCTAACCTTTTAATCATTTTTATATTCATTCTAGGATATGTGCCCAGTGCCACACAGTTAGATACGGTATTGAAATACATGTTTTGTTTTGGTAATGTGCTGAAGTGTTTTCAATAATGTGAAAAGAAGACTGATTTGACCTTGAATATGACACGGTGCTATCGTTACAGTGCTTTAATATGATTATATAATTCAATCTGCATAGCCTACCCTTGGAAATGGTGCATTATGGAGAGAAGAATTGAAATTGTATATGTGACACTTTTTACAATGGCTGTTGCTGGGGTTTTTCTAGCTTTCTTTTCGAATGAAAATATAGAACATGCCTAATCTTTCCACTAGGAGGTGCCGATGATATCCATTGAAAAACTAGAGCATGCATTCTGACATTCCACCCTTATTACAAAGTATGCGTTTACACACTCCCAGCGAAGGTCCTAAAAGGATTATATTGGTGTAAGCTTTAGTTGGTGAGACTCCACCATTGTGAAATCCATGACAAAGATGGATGCAACCCATGTTATATGAAATTTGAGGAGCAGTCAAACCTACCTAATGCTCGCTGATCGCTGAACTGACAAAACAGGAAAACTGATGATGAGATCATGCATGGAGAATCAGCCTTCCCTTTTGCTTAGGGGGCACATGTATATGTGCATGTTTGTTAACATGTTCAGTAGGGATATCCAGAAATAGCTCTAGCAAGCCCTGCAATATCCTATTCAGAGACTGAGGGATCCACTGTCTTTTCATAATCTGTGCAGTGTTCTTACTCCCCCTAGAGGACGAGGACATTAATGGCATTTTCTCTCTAGTTCAGGCTGTGGTGTTTTGTATCTGTTAATTCATGCTGTAGCATGTACGTATCATGTACTGTATGTCTAATTGTACCCCGAGCTCTGTGTAAGGTCTGGAGGAGTTTATTCTCAGTGGCGTTTCTAGATCCATTCTACATGGGGCCCATACATTTGTTATTTGTAGCCCAGAGTTTTCAGGTTCTAATAATATATTGTATGTTGTAGGTTCTGTGAGGGCCCCAGAGGAATACCGTCTCAGCCCAGGGGCCCCAGAGATGTGTCTTACTGGAGACGGAGGGGCCAGGACTTTAGCGTTCTCCTGGACTATGCTGATTTCAGGGAGCCAAGAGGAGAAGGGAGAGGAGGAGCAGGAGGGTACAGGGTGACCGAGGAAGCTCAACAGCAGCCACAGAGACAGGAGGTGATTTAACACTTTCACACAATTAAATGAACACATGGCATAAAGGGCATAAAGGTAGGGAATAAAGGTATGGAAAACCATCCAGGATGGCTTTAACAACAGTTGTCTAAACGGCATATGAGAACCATCCAGCATACAGCCGAACACTGACGTTCACGTGGTTATCTGTCTAGGTCCCTCCAGAGGACCTCCAGCAGCATGAGAGGCACCGTTGGGCGGCCCTGGCCCGATCCAGGCAGAGAGAGGCAGCGTTGCAGCACTGGAGAATGGCCGCCGTGGAGAGAAAGTGTCAGAGCCTTGGACCGGAAGAGTGGAGGCCGGCCGTGGTCAGCTTTGCTCGCCAGCTCTCGGAGAGTGAAGGTGAAAGGTGGCCCCCGGAGCAGCAACGGCAGCGAACCCTCCGGACACCAGATGGCGCTGTGGTCGGGGTGGGGCCCAGGAACAAAGGGAAGTCCCAGTCTCTTCCTCGGATGTTGCAGCCTGACAGCCTGCAGTATGTGGACGTGTCTGGGTCAGGGCAGGATGTGTACAGGAGGGTCAACGGCAACCCGGGGCCACA
This sequence comes from Esox niger, assembly GCA_016801105.1. Taxonomy (NCBI): domain Eukaryota; kingdom Metazoa; phylum Chordata; class Actinopteri; order Esociformes; family Esocidae; genus Esox; species Esox niger. Next base: position 3,970 of record JACXGJ010013479.1, on the reverse strand, counting down.
CCACAACCCTTACGGCAGATATAACCTCAACCAGGCCGAAGCCAGGGACAGGTGGCCGGAGAATGACAGCAGACCGTCCAGTCAGGCTAGCATGGCCAGCCAGGTCAGCCAGGCCTCTCAGAAGCGTCGCTTTGCCAGGCCACCGAGGCCTCCGTCCTACGAGGTGCACCAGCAGACCCGCGGGAGCTCCGAGATGCTGTCGGGTGAGCCAACGGCGGCATCAACCCCTCAGCCACAGGCCAGGGATAGAACCCCGCTCCCACACTTCGGGATGGGGGACCCCAGGCTGGACTACTATATACAGGACGGAGGGTCTGGCACCGAGCCTCCAGGTTACATCCCTCCACCGTCGTATCCCCCCAAGAGAGCTCCTCCACCAATGAGAGGGGGCCTGGGAGGCCACAGGGCTTATGGAGAGGTCCCTGTCAACTACAGGTAACATATGTTGTAACTAATCTACTTATGATATCGTATTGCTTGTTTACTTAGCTTTTAAAGCTCTTTGATATTATTTTCCGTGATGAATAGCAGTGTAAGGCAGTATCAGCTCTGCTAAAGGACAGATTTATTTAAATGTAATGCACAATGGGAGTCATACTAAGGGAGCATAAAAATGGGAGGTAATGCTGCTTATCACTCAGCATTAAGGAGATTGTAGGTTAGTCCCTGCGATAGACTTGCCAGGGGATGTACATCAACCAGACTGATAAGGAGAGCGGTTATATATTTTTGATAATATTTTTTCATCATCAGGTACCACCAGGTGTATCAACAACAAATGCGTGGGACCCCAGACCCTTGGTTTGGCAGCAGAAACACATTTGGGGGGTCCTGGCCAGACCCCCAGAGAGACTTCCACAGAGAGAGGAGCGTACCCCAGAGGAAGCAGCTATACCCTGGCTACTGCAAGCGGCAACACCAGCAAGGCCTAGGCCCTGGAGTCCAGTACATCCCTTTTGATGACCCACGCGTCCGACACCACCCCGGGGGAGAAGACTCATCTTTGGGCTCCGGAGGTAACCCCCAGACAGACATCGACAAGATCCATCACATCCGTAACTCCACACCCCCAGAGCTTCCCAGTGTCACCGTGTCAGACCACTCGTCTGATGACCGTGCCTTTCTCTCGCCCACCTCCACGGGGGTGCCACCGGTGCTTGCCGGCACTCCAGACCCGGTCAGTCCATTGCCGCCAAGGTCTTCCAGCAACAATGAGAATAACAGGTGGCAGCAGCAGACCGATTTGCACAAAGAGACTGAGAACCTGGATAACTTCCCAACAGCAACTGACCAAAACTTCAACAGGTATGATCCCAAAAACCACCACGGGTGTCCGTCTGCCTTCCAGCCCCCTGCCCCCACTCAGGCCCCGTCCAGCTCAGACCGGGGCTTTTCGGAAACAACCGTTACACAGGTGAAGAAGATAGCTCCCGGGGACACAGGGCTGGACAACCACAATAAAAACAGCAAGAGGAAGTCTCATAGTGAAACCATCTTCTGCCTGGTGTCGGTCCCCATCCATATGCAACAACAACCCAATAAGAATTCTGTTTCAGCCGACCAGAACAATAACGATAAGATGCCTGGCAGTCTGCCAGTCGTGAGTGTCGTCACCACAGACGACAACCGGAACACTGTGGCCAAATCCCAATCTGAGAACAGCCGAAGCCTCCGGAGCAAGTCTTTATCAGACATGGGCCTCAAACCCCCCTCCCACACCAGCAGCTTCACCTCTATGAGAAGCTCCAGGAAGGGTCCCCTGAGGAAGGAGATGGTCGATGTCTGGTCACTCCAGGCCAATGCTGACAAGGAGCTGTGCTACGCTGGCTCCTGGCCAGGGAACCAGTATAGGAACCAGGAGACCCAGACTAGCTCCCCCGTGACTGTGAATGCCACTGAGGGGACAAGGGGAGCCGATCAACCTCAGAGTCAGCGAGGGCAGGTGGGACAGGAGCCTGGTCATCTGGCCTCTGACACTACCGCTGACAGTGGTTTTGGCACAGATTGCAGTTCCAGCACCTATGGCGTGGGTTACCCGATGAAGGGCCAAAAGAACCTCCACCCGTCCAGCAACAGCGCATTTTCCCGTCTCAGCATCAGCCCAGCCCAGCCCCCATTGCTCCCAAACAATCCTGGGGAGGAGAGAGACCACCATACCTGCGCATCTAGGAAGACCGTAGTTGGTGCCACCACCACCTCCAACCCGGCCAAAACACCAAACGATGCCAAGCCTAACAACCAGGGCCAGGCGGTGTTTGGTCAGTTCCTACTGAAGCCGGTCAGCCGACGGCCGTGGGATGCAATTGAGGAGCTGGAGTGTTTTAATAAAGCCGCAGGCGTGGATGTAGACCAGGTCCAGAAGAAACAGAAGGTCCCACCCGAGAGACCCAGCGTTGACCAGTGTATAGATGACCTGGATGAGGTCTACAGGAACATCATGGAGCTGAGTGGAGAAGCCACACCACAGCCACAACTACAACAACCACAGCATCAACAACAACACATAGATCCTCCACCTCCAGACCTGGAGAGAGCGACACACAGTCTTCCGGAGCAACGCCTCAATCCTTACAAACTCAGCAACAGCTCCATCCCTGGCGTCCGGACCATGCTAGACAGCTGGGGCCCTGGCTCTAGCATTACCACAGACTGCAGAGAGCTGAGGAGTGCTTTCTCCAGGCCCCAGCCCCAGAGCAGGACTAGCATCCCCAGACCGCAGAGAGACGACATAGTGCCCACTGCCACCCAGTCAGACCCCATTAGCTTCAGAGACTACAACCTACACAATGCACACGGTGGCCCCAGGCTAACCCATGACCCCAGGCTGACTTACAGACTGGAGCAGGACATTCCTGTCGCCAAGGAGTCTCTACTTAGGGACGTGGGGCTCACTGTCTACACTGAGGGCCCTGAGAGCAAGTCTTGTGGCGTCCCATTCACAGCGCTCCCACCATTAGACGACATGGACCTGTGTCAGAATGTTCCGTTAACCTTGGACAGTGGAGAGAGGCCATCTCTACCCAGGAACGGACAATTGGAGGATGTGCACATGAGTGGAGGCAATAAGGAAGCGCTCAGCTCCACTAAAGTAATAGAGGAGGTAGAGGAGGAGAAGGTAACAATCGACAAAATGCCTATTGTGCCACCAAGGTTTTGGGGCCCTGAGCCCAATGTGAATATCCGCAGAGCGAGAAGTGAGAACAGCAGGTCACCCAAAGGTGAAGAGTCACGGAGGTTGCCGCACTCCGGCCGATTGCCCAGGGAGGCGGCGCATGCCTTCGACGATGACCACCACAGATACAGCATCAGTTCCGATCCTCTGTGTTGGCGTGGCGGGGCCACGTTAGCGGACAGGCACCTGGAGACCCTGCTGATCAAGGAGAAGGCCAGTGCTGTTCCTGCAGAGGACGTAAGCAACCTGTATGAAGTGAAGTGGGCCAAGGGGATTCCTGAAAATGAGACAATGGCGCAGAGGGCGGCCAGGATATTGGGGATATATGTTGCCCCGGATTCACTGCAGGACGGATTCCAGGAGACAAAGCAGGTTCAGATTGAGGAAGAAATGGAGTGTGAGGAGGAGATGAAAAGAGAGGAGGACGTGGTAATGGAGGAGCAGAACAAAGACAACACAGACATTGGGGAAAAGAATCAGGAACAAATTCAGCAAGGAGCAGAAGCAGAGGAGGCACTGGGCATGGTTAAACAGAAAAAGGAGATGCACAAACACAGAGAAATCACTGCCAATGAGGGGAGAATTCCAATAGAAACGCCGGCCCACAGCCCCGACGGAGAAACGCGGGCCCACAGCCCCGACGGAGAAACGCGGGCCCACAGCCCCGACGGAGAAACGCGGGCCCACAGCCCCGACGGAGAAACGCGGGCCCACAGCCCCGACGGAGAAACGCGGGCCCACAGCCCCGACGGAGAAACGCGGGCCCACAGCCCCGACGGAGAAACGCGGGCCCACAGC
>JACXGJ010013478.1:0-16187 GCA_016801105.1 Esox niger | reverse complement strand
AGCCCTACTCCCTGTCTGCCCATCCCCATAGCCCTGAACCAGCCCTACTCCCTGTCTGCCCATCCTCATGAAAGATTTGAGCAGCATTGTTTTGAATGACATGTCAGTTGTCATAATTGCAGGGGGTATTATTTTATTATTATGAAAAAAGAAAAATCATAAAATTATTTTAAAATCAGAAAAGCATTTAAAAAATGCCCATAGTCTGTATTGTATGCCAGACAATTTGAAGCATTGAGTGACTGTCTGTATAAGTGATAGAGGTTATTAGTTAATGTTTAGAATTTCCCTGGCAAGCCTTGTACCATTAAAATTACATTTAGAATATAACAGATGGCCTTTAGCACATTTCTTATGGAGGATATAAGTCTTGCATCAAATAGTGAATTCTGCTGTATGCATCGTGCCTCACCCACAGCACCCCAGGCGTGGGGCCCAATAAGATATATTTTCATTGGGCCAAATATTCCTGGCAGCACCCCTGGCTGCACCATACCATACCCCAAGGCACATTTCAGCCATTAAAGAAATCTTAGCAAATTTTGTAGAATCCAAGTGTATACAGAATAACACTAAAAGCACTTTCGTTATAATCTCAAATTATATTTTATTATTTTCTGGGATATCAGTTTAACAATTGTTTTGGTTGCTACATGATTCCATGTGTTACTTCATAGTATTGATGTCTTCACTATTATTCTACCTTGTGGAACTTGTTTTTTTTAAGCATCCTTGGATGAGTAGGTGTATGTCTCCTAACATGATAATGAGATGATCCCAAATGATTTTTTAAATAGTTTTTAGCATTATTTTGAGCCCAATCCTAAAGAATTTCTACTGGACATTTTTCTAATAAGGACACTATAATATGTTCTATAAATTGCCCTGGATCTGAGCATCAGCTGAATGTTTGGAGTGTGCTAATCACTCTTCCGGCAGTCAAACACTTGCATTTCGCATAGTCTGTCTGAAACTGGACTTATTTTAAAAGTTCAGTACCCATTGGTTTCTCTGGTCAGAAAGAGATCTGCATGAATAACATATTTTCCTGGTAACACCAGGGTGGGGCTGTGTTTAGCCAGAGGAGCCTACAGCATTGCCATACACAAGCCTTGGTCACGCCTGCAACATAAAAGATTTATACCCACCATTTTGTACTGGTAGGATATGCACCTTAATTGTATGTTTTACAATACATTTTGTTTTTTGTGCCATAAACATGTGCACTGCCACACTTAACACTGGTCTCTAAAAATGACAATTTGTCTTTAGTAGCATTGCTTTTAGCTCTGTTTCACACTTCCATATGTAGTGGTGTTTCCTTTTCATGCTGTAAAAGTCACTGGGTTCAAGCAACTTCCTTTGCCTGTGCTTAGTCTCAGCTTTCTACTGTAGCTTTGCCTGAATACCAGACTGTGCTGTTACCAACCTAGTACATTTTATCTCTCTAGAGCTACAATATCTTCTACATCTTAAACATTTTACAATTTGGAAAATACATATAAAAATATAGAAATATATATCTATTGCAGTAGCTTAGCAAAATACCGCTATGACAGACAATATGGCATGAACGGGGAGACCCTAGTCTCCTACTCAGAAGATTTCGCATCATTGCAAGCCATGGCCATCACCAAATTATTGCTAAATCTGTTGCACGAATTGATGTGTCATAAGGTTTACGGCTTGAGAACTCATTGTCTTTTCAAAATGTCAACAACCTTCTTAGATTCGGGCCTGTTCAAAACACCCTAAAATTATCTGCTGCACGCAAACTTTGTTGAAAAGCTTTTATGTCTAGAAATGCAGCCATTCAGTTGTTAGTAGAATATTAGAGTACATAAAGAAGAATAACCAAAGGATTGTGTTTTAATACGTCCGGGGCATCACAGTGCAAAAAGGTTAATTCTCATATCCAAGGGTAGATTCAAATCATTGTTTGTAGATTGAAAGTGCCTTTCTCGGGCACCAGTGTCATGTGTTCTCTTTCTCTTCAAGCAAGCGCCACAGTGGATTGTCTCCTGATTAATCTTAATGAATTATGCAAATCAGCATTATCTCAAATGATTTAGGAATGTTTCTGTATTGTTTTATTAATGCACTTTGGAATTACTCTGTATAATCACGTAGCCCTTCTCTGAGCCGTTCAGTGTTTGTTATTCATTGCAAGCTCTTTATTAAATCCTTGGTGGTCTCTTGCGTATTGCATGTTAGAATGAGAAATTAGTCATTACTGTAATTTAATGATTTCGAACCAAACAAGAGGCAACCTGGATCACTAACCGTATCACCCCGTACCGCTTTATTCCCCGCGGTCTGGTCTTTGGGAGTGTGTCTCTCCTACAATTTATACTTAATTAATTGCGTTCATTATTAGGAGCATCCTGTGGTGAATATACTGTTTCAATTACAGCAGATAATTGACAGACAAAATATTAAATGCCTTGACTAAAGCCTCAGCGTGATGAGTCTCCAGAAACCACTTCTCTCGTGTTGCATTATGATCAAGCGCTTTTTGGTTAACTTCAGTAGCAGTAGTTGTATTTTCAAAGATAACACACGAATTAAGGTAAAACACACACTGAGTTTCTTTTTACACTGACTGATTGAATGTTCTGGTGCTGCTTTCTGCAACAGATGTGCAGCGTGCTCGCAAATAATGTATTAATGTTCATTAAAACAATTACTGAAGCAGTGAGAGGCAAAACTGCACAATGAACCTATTTAACTGCCATTTTGTTAGTCATTGACTTGGAGTTATTAAGATTGAGTGGTAGCGTGCTAAAGACAAAGTGTACTTATACTCTAGAAGCGTGGTTCTTTTAAAAGTTTCTTCTCTCTGTAGGAGTAATCCCTTGCCACTGAATATTTAATGAGCTGTAATCCCAACCCCCCCAACACACACACAAACATGTACTCCCACATTCAGAGCTGTTTAACAGGTCCATTTACACTTCATCAAATCTGTCCCCAATGCTTCAGATACCGCGATTGGAGTGGCATCTCTAATCAATTTGATAAACACAAGCATGCATGCATTTCCATAAATGCCTTGACCGCTGTATGTCTAGTAACATTGTGTCAATGACAGATATACAACATCTACCCGTCCAATTGTCCATATCGTTACAGCAACGCCAGGGCCCTGCATTATGAGGTTACATATCCTCACATTATCAGGTCTTCTGGGGTAATTAAAGTCATAGGGGCATAAATCAACACAGCCCCACCAGCATCCTGCATGTCTCCATATTACCAGCCGGCAGATTTTAGGCTTGCCTTATTCTAACCTGTGCTGGGTTTCCATAGGAAGGGTGAATGGACCTGCATGTTGATAAGGATATCAAAAATGATAATGGCCGCAGTACATATCCGGATAGAAATGGAAGGATGTGCCATATGGCCTTGGCCCCAAAAGATTACGACTGCAACACAAACAGACTGGCAGTTTGACAGGCAGGACCGATGCTGGAGAGAAATAACCAGTCTCTCTTTCCTTCTGCTTTTCGGTCTTCATCTTTCCGTGTCTTTCCCGCTCCCTTTTTCTGTGCGCCATCCTGTTACAACCCCTGCTTGAGACTGTGCGTCCTGAATTCCATAGTTGGTTTATTTTCTGTAAGCTTTTAATGACATGCACTAACAAAGCTTTTGGGATTTCGGGCATGTGGCTTTCTAACAAGAAATCGCTCAGAAGAAAAAATGCATCTTTGCGCAAAAGGGCTTTTGTTCATCAACCGTGGCAGAGGGCTGACTGATTGGAAAATGTACTGACTAAATGGCGCTCAAAAAAGTTTGAAGAAACTAACCTTAGTGGTCTGGTTTACAGTATTGGTTTATTACTACCATGAAAACATGTATCTACTCATTTTATTTAACAAGGAAACTGCACTACTTCCACTGAACTCTGAATTTCTGCCCTACTATTTTGCATAAATATATCTTAAAATGTATTTTTAATTGCCATGCACATTTATTCACAAAACACAAAAACAACATTTAAAAGACTAGAGAAAAAGCAATGTCATAAATAGTGTCTAATCCTGTCTTATATGACCGCAATGGATATTTAAAAAACTGGGTTGATGGTGTATTCACAAACAAAATTCATTTCTATCCATCTCTGGGTTTGGCATTGTTGAGATCTGAGCTTTTTGATGAACACAACTCTGAATTAATTCTGAGTGCTCTTCCCCTTCAATTATTCCACTATTTGCAGGACTGGCTAATTGTAAATTAGTTCCAGTGTGGATCTCTGGAAAATTATATTATGCTAATATCATTACCCTTGCCTTAGACAAGACAAGTCCCACTGAGGCTGTCTGGGACTGTGACAGCGACGTAAACAGGACTTTTTGGATTCACCGTCAGAATATAAATCATGTCATTTAATAAGCTCATGGGTCATTCCAGAGTTCCGTTGCCTCCCTGGCCTTCTCACAACCCCACAGACAACATGTTAAAATGAGTAGTCATTGATAAAACATAACAGAAACCATCTACATTTATGGGTAAGCACGTTGGCTTGTCCAGTAGTGACAATTAAGAGTTGTGGTTACATGTTTTGGGGATTTAGAGATCCCATTTTTAGTTTAATATACAAAGATTCTAAAAAGTGCACGTCAGCGGTCAGGTTTTCAAGATTTCACTTTTAGGAAAGAGCAAAAAAAACTCTCCCAACAATGAGTTGGATGCAAACTGCCATAGCCAAATGCCACTGCAGTTCCGGAATGACCCTCATGCATAATGCTGACAGGCTTTGTCACAGCTCGTGTTTTCCCATAGAATGAGCGGATTTTGGCTTTAGCATCGGGAGCAGTGTTTTGACGTCAGTACTGTAGGAATGAGTTTTACTTGTCTTTTTTAACCCATTCAAGGCTTCCCCTTCTGACACAATATATAATCAACCCTGATAACTGAATGGTCATTTTGAGGGTTGTTGTTAACAGACTACAAAGTGTAATGTGCTACTGGTTATATAGGTCAAAAATGTGCTACACCTCAGTATTGTCATGTTTTAAACGATGAAACAAGACCAAACCCTTTTTCCTTTCAGGGATATCCTTTTGAAATAGGTTTTATTGAGATAATACTGACACTTTTACTCAATGTTGGTCACCAGGCTTTTAAAAACAGATATTAAAACAGTTGGAGCTCAGTTTATGTCATTTCAATTGGTTTGGTGAAACCATGGTGCCTAAATTCAAACACTGCAACATAGTCGTAAGTACTGTAGCATCTCCATTGATGTCTCAAGTCATCAAAAGCAGACCTGATAGTCCAACAAAATTACTAAAACCAAACACGTAATACATCTTTTTTTGTAAATCAAAAAACCTTAAAAGGAAGAGATGTCTGCTTCATAAGGCTTAAAAGGAATGGAAATGCTTATGATCTAAATTGATCTCGAACACAGACATGTTGTTTTGAAGTCACTGAGCTCCATGTGGCAAAAAAAGGAGAAAGATTTGAAAATGTCACGTCACATGATTCGTATTAAGGTTTATCTTGCTTGCGTAATCCACAGTTTGTCTTTTCACTGAATAAATATCTTGCAGGTTTGAATCCCCTACAGGAATTTGGTGGTTGGTACAATAACGTCTAGGAAGTTGATCTAATCAGTAGTCCAGTAGTCTGGATAGGTGGTTCTATGGGATCTTCAAGTTAAGTCTCTGCTCTGCATCCATTCAATGGAATGTCCATTTTTTATTTTCTTTCTTTTTTCATTCCCCCTTATATTCCAAGTTCCTTCCCACAATCCTTCAAAACATAGTTCTCACATCCAAGAAGTCCTTAAGGTTTCGGTCAAGGAAGAGATGACTGTTGCCATGTCTTCAGATCCACGACACTGCACTATCGTGTGACCTGTAAACGGAGGGGAAAATAGCAGGGTATTAGTTAATACGACTGTACGACGCCAAAGATTAAACTAGCATTTTGAGCTGTTTATGACACATGGCCGTGTGTTAAAACCTCTGTCAATCTGACCTTAATGCTGGACCACAAGCCCACGATAAGAAGATTGAGTGATTAATTACACAACGTGCATGGAAAGTTGTTTATTCCAAAAGGTCCATCTCCTAGCGTCAAGCACCACCACACTGCCCGCTACTTTTCAAAGCTACACATATCTGTCATAACGTGTAGCTCCTCATGTGTCCATCCAGCCAAACGCGCTACACACTCCGGGCTGCCTTTGAATCCCCAGCTGTCACGACGAATATGTATAAATGTGTTTCACGATTAAAGGTGATTCATATTCACCAGACTTCGGGTGTCAGGTCAAAGAGTACAGGTCAGCGCATACTGTAGTGTATATGAAATGACACTTGTCCGCTAGGTGTAATAAAATAAAATATACCACACATACAGTAATTATCTCTTTTGAAATTAAAATAGTTCCTTTCAACACGCTGCTAGTATAATTGTTGTCCCTGAATATTAATTCAAAGGGCCCTCATAATATATTATGACATGTGCCAGGTTTGCAGTTAACAGTCTTATAATTCTTGCTAGGTGTCGTTTCTTGTTGTTCTACCCTTTAAGTAGAACACACTAACAAGTTTAGTATGAAGAATTAGAAGTGGGGCTCGCTAACAGAATGACCCACTTTTCTAGGTGTTCCTATTTGTGTATTGACACCTATTAGTGTCATTCAATTAGCGAGTGGCCTGGAAAGCAGTGCCGAGGGAGGGGTTGCGGATCTGGTGACAGGAGACGTCCCACTGTTCTCCCATCATCATGTCTCACTCGCGTTCTGACTTCACACACAAACACTGAACATCTAAAAATACAATCGGCCTGTAATTTTCTGTTCCTGGGCTCTGAGATCCGGAAACAGATGATTCGCCTCTTGCTGTTTTGGGAGGCACAGTTTAATCTTCAGATGGTAGTGACACCTAGATCAGGATTCTGGTCGTGTGTGTGTGTGCGTGTGTGTGTGTGTGTGTGTGTGTGTGTGTGTGTGTGTGTGTGTGTGTGTGTGTGTGTGTGTGTGTGTGTGTGTGTGTGCGGGCGGGCGCGCGCACGAAAGGAGAGGAGAAGGAAAGGAGTGTCTGTGTATTTTGTTTCATTCCAGGACACCGCGTGATGCCATCCAGCGGAGGAGGCTCCAGTGAGCAGACGCCAGCAGGTTGGCTGTGTTATCCAGTCTCAACATTAGCCACCACGGAGATCGACAAAGCATTGGCTCCTGCAGTAGGATCACACTGGAAACATTCAATGCCAGGAACGCAACACTGAGCCAGTTACCTACGGAAACAACTGGAGGTTTTGCACAGCCTCCCAAAGTTTCAATATTGCTACGTCAGGCTGGAACCAATTGAGTATGAAAGGGAAAACAATAACCGTGATATTTAAATGAACAGATTTGGGTTTTGGAGAATGCTGCGGAGGCAGAGTGATCAGTCGGCCCACGTAAAAATAAAAGAAGAACCAAAGGGTGGTGTTGATTCTGCTGTTGAGGGGAATAAAAGGCCACACTTCACTAGTCAGACTCTGACTAACTCCTATTCAAATCTTTGTGGACAGACAGACAAACAAACGTTTCCCAGCGATAACGAGGCACAGTATCTGTTAGTTTATGTTCTTTGTTTGTTGCCTGAGTATGTGTTTTATCACCGAGGCATTGAAATATACACAGACGCTGTGTTTTGACATTGGATTTGAACATGAATTAATACAGCCTGCCTCACGTGTCTCTGTCTTGTCTCTGTGCTGCTTTGTGGCAGCTGAAAGAGTCATCAAAGATCTCATTCCACCGCCTTCACTGGAGCTCGAAAACTGCAGAGGAAATCACAGCTTTTAGACACAGCTTAATGGGCCTTAAGAAATAGATCAATGATCGATACCATGACTTAGGGCATCTTTCAGACCCTGCAGTATATTGATTACCTCTGTATTGACAGAAACGTCAGATGGTATCTTTATTCTTCCTTTTAAAAGGCTGTATATCAGCCATATGCAACAGGGAGACATACCATGTAAAAGTGAATAAAAACACTGTATGGGTTATTACGGCCAGACTTTGGTTATCAAGAAAATGTGTGACTGAAGTAGTATATTTTGGAGTCTATAGGCTACCAGTGTTTATATATGGTCTATGGGTGTCTATTGAGAGCAGGCAGAATATTTCACTAAAATAGGCAGCTTGATTCAATTGCTGGAGGTTTACTGTCTGTGGGGGAAAAAAGAAAGAAGGAAAAGCTTTAAATTGTATTTAAAGGGTGTGAATTCAATTCACACAACATTACTTGGGGCCCAAATTTGCATATGGCCTCATCCGTCGCCTTAGTACAATGGTCTGGCATGCATGTGCTAAACCGATAGCGAAGTACACATTCAAATTCCTACTCCTTCTTCTGAAACCTGTCAGATGTCACCACGTGGCAGTGTTCGAATGACACGGCAGGATAGCAGTATCTTGTGCCGACATTGAGTTCCTAACCATGTTACATCACATGTCAAAGCTCACAATGAGCAATACATCAACTCACTGGACTTAACCGTGGACTTACACGCAATAACCATATGTTTTAAGCTCCTGGCTCACAAGCTATTCCAATCATTTCTCAGTCCAGACACACTAAGCCCTTTGTATAGACCTGGTCTTATGCAACCCTATATCTTCCCATTTAACTAATTCCACCCATAATGAACATCATAATTAACATCTCCCTGTGGCTCTTTGATGTTTGCAATATATGGCATGTGTTGATTGATATGAACTGAACGCGGCGGTGAGCGTGACTTTACCGACAGGCTTCCGAGACGTGCCCTGTTCCACGCCCGCGCGAGGCTGCATCTCTGCTCTTTGACACGCCGGGAGAGAGACGAGCCGTTAAGGTCGTCTGAAAGACGCCCCGGGGGCTTTGCGGAGGTCATTTGTTACTGCAAATCTATCACTACGGGAAGTGACAGCCTCATTTGTTATCAGCCATAAATAGGACTTGGATCCATAAGGTGGGAGATTGCGAGCCACTGATAGGCTATTGATAGGTCGTTGGATTTCGTAGGATTTCTATTACACCTAGAACCCTGTGAAAACAGCCACGTTGACACTCGTAGCACGACGTTAACTCGACTATCCGATGGCGCCGTCTGTGGTAACACCCACGCTGCTCATTCAGAAACATTGTTTAATGTTTTCAGGACAACCCCATATCATTTTGGAATTTCATGACACCGCTGAACTAAAAGCTGTTTTTTAATACCTCAACACCGATGAGTGGAGCCCTTCACGGTCAATCTTCACTGATGTCACCTGTTTACAGGACCGGGTCCTTGGCCGAAACATGTCCCTGGGCCCTGTAGTCGAGTGGTTTATGGTGCTCCTCGCCCGCTGTTTCTCTGCAGAGTGGTGGTGGGGAACATAGAGGGAAGTCCACAGGGGCCCCAAATCAAACAGAATCAGGTTCTGTCTGGGCCTACTGTGTAGACGCCTCCTGTACCCCACTCTTCCTCTCCTCCACGCCGTCTGCCTCTCACCCACGCTGCCTGTCTCTCCCCCTGCCTGTCTCCCCCCTGCCTGCCTGTGCCTCTCCCTGCCTGCCTCTCATGCCTTCATACCTGCATGCCTCTTTGAGAGATAGGGAGTATAAATTATTAAGCTGGCTAAAATAAAAAGGTCTGCCTCGTTCCAGGCCCTCCGCACGATGAATAATGGAGAAGGGAGCTCAAGTACAGGCGTTTGGTTGAGTCAAACACTGGGCCTTGATGGATGGCTCTGGGCCCACTGTGTCACGGGCGTTTCCCTCCTACCCCATACCAAATAAGTGAAACACATGACCTGTGTTAAACCACGGCAGTCACACAAACCTGCTCGGAAGCTCCACGGCAACCAGCTCAGCAGCTAAGTTACCTCACAGGCTGTTTTGTTTCCTCGTTGACACTTTTGATGTTACATCCAAGAATACGGGGGAAAAAAGAAGCCTGGGCCTTTTTCTTTAACCAAGCGCCAAACTCAACTGGGTTAGAAGGAAGCACAGGGGTTCTCGGTACACTGATAGGCAGGCGGAGACTTTTCCGAATAATGTTGACTCTCCTAGGTGGGCATGTTTTCAGCCGCTGTACGAGCTCGGGTGTAGGCTCATCCTCAGACATGCATTTTCTATTTCAAGCGAATCCTCTCTCAACTTCATCACCGGAGCCTGTCAGCCTGTCAGACGCAGTCGACTTCAGAACGTCACTTTTCATATGAAAGTAAGCGAAATTGGGTGAACAAGTGTGCACGCGCGTCTATGTGTTTTTGGGTATGCATGCAAGCATTTGTGTGTGTGTGTGTGCGTGCGTGCGTGCGTGCGTGCGTGCGTGCGTGTGTGCGTGTGTGCGTGCGTGCGTGCGTGCGTGCGTGTGTGTGTGCGTGCGTGTGTGTGCGTGTGTGTGTTTATCGGTGCACGCGATGCATTGGCTTACATTATGCACCCACCTTCGTCGTCTTTACTTTGTTTCCCGTACTGCAGCTCCAGCCTTTCAGATCAGGCAAGACTTTACACTCCTCGCCATCCATACATGGGTGCATCTGGCACCACCACTTCTGAGCAACTATGGATGCTGAGAGAGAGAGAAAAAGAGAGAGAAAGAGTGTGTGTGAGAAAAGCGCAGGCACTTTACCCACGGCAACAACAACAAAAAAATTGTGAAAAAGACACTTTCTCTTTTCCAGACTACAGTAACAACTGAACCCATGGAAGAATATGTCTGTTCCTACGAACGCGTCAGCCAGTGTGAAGCCATTTGATCCTCAACTGAGAGAGGGAGTTGAGAGAGAGGGATGACTAGGAGGCGGCTGCCTGGCGGAGCGCCGCGTTTCCGCGCGTGAATTGCGGGCCCCGGGTCAATGTGAAGCCGACGAACGCGACGGCAGCAGGGCGGGGGGATAAACTGAGCAGCGGAGGTTTCCGCGGGGGGGAGAGAAGAGGTGGGGCTCTGCGGTCTGCAGGTGCGTCCGTGGAGGTCTGTGGGGGGTTAGGTCTCCCTTGACATTTGTAAAGCTCCGGTGAGTGTTTTCAAGGTGGGAGGAAAACCAATGTAAGAGCCATAACAGTAGAGACTAGAGGACAGGGATCGATTCTCCTGGCGCAGGGGGCAATGTCAACATGATATTAAATGACCTAACCCCCACCCATCCCCTACAAACTTTAGCGCGACAGGTCGTACTGTCTCACAGTCCAGTGACCAGAAGACAGCCAGCTGGCTCAATGGGAAGATAGCTGGTTTGGATTAAAAGCTCAAAAACACAGACGAACGCTCTGACAACAGGGCTCTCAAGTGCTTGGGTTAGGCCAATCGTAAAATCCTTTCCCTGTTTCAAACTTTCTGAAAAGTCAAAATGAGAATTTGGGAAAAAATATTTCCAAGTGATATAAAACTCTGGAACAGAGTTGCCCACTGCCACTGAATGTGTGGGTAACATCATACTTTCCTGTCAATAGAAGCCGATAATAAAAATCGCCATACCATCCACGCAAGACGGGGCCGCCCTTGTTGTCCCGGCGACCTGTCCGGGGAAGCAGGAGCATTTGACCGTCTGTGATCTCTCCTCGATCTTGTTCTTGTTGCAGCAGCGGTGGGCAGCGATCACTTCACAGGTTCCTGCTTTGACATGTACTACAACACACACGCACACACACACACACGCACACACACACACACACACGCACACACACACACACACAAAGATGGCAGGGCATCATGATCATGTTTGTCACTGTGGCTCCTGCAGAAGACAGCTGGACACATGCGACGGCCATGTCTGCCAGGACCGACTTCAAATGACCTGGAATCTGCACACGAGTCACGTAGGGCTGTCACACAAGGCTCTAGTCCTATCAGGCTCCTAGATGTGGAGTATGGTAGAGGGCAGGTTTGTAGCAATCCTGTCCTGGAGTTTTGAAGCATGCTTTTTTCATTTCTACTTGTAATTGTAATTGCAAGTAATTGCAACCACCTGGTATCTCAGGTGTAGATCAGTCCCTGATTAGAGGAGAAGAATGGAGAGAAAAAGTGTTGGAACTGGCTTCAGTGTTTATATTTACACAAGCAGCACAATTTGGATATTTAGACAATTATATCTATCTGAGCGTTTCCCTAATGTGCAAAACGTCTGATTTATCGTGTCTTTGTGTGAAGAGCTGAGTCCTGATAGAAATCTGATCCTCCATATGCAACACCCTTCTGGAAGCTAAAATCTGATTTGTTTGGCTCATTGTGTTTTTTTCTTTCTTTACATGACCTGCCATTACCATGACAACCGTCCCAACATATTAGAGAACAGGGAAATAGGCGCTTTCATCTCTGTGCTACTTCAGAGGCTACTGCATCAGCGTGAACGCGCAAAATCTGATATGGGTCACATGACTATTTATTTATTCACTCGTTTATTAGGATGCCCTGCCTAGGCAGCACAGCACAACACATGTTAAATACAGAATAATATATGATCTATTAGGCGTTCATGAACCAAACAACGACATAATAACAAAGCGCACAACGCAGAACATGTCTCATCACAGTTCCCATCTCTCAGCAAAATGTCTTTTATTTTATTGTTGTATTATTAAAAGCTCGAGTTGCATAGAATGACAATGAGGTCCATCTGGCCACGGCTCTATTTTGTGTCGTGCGCCCGTTTTTGACACAGGAAATTTAAAGAGATTTCTGGTTGCTCGCCATGAAAGGTCCTATTGTGTGTCTGAAGTACATGAAGAGACAGGACCCTCAGCCCCTCTACTCTCCACAGAAAGACCAACAGCGATACAGCCAATCGCTCCTCCAGCATGTCAGCCAGGAGAGGCTGGCTGACATGCATATCATTGACATTCACTCCAAGTGCTACACATGCTGCTTTGTTCTGGACAAGCTGCAGTTGGCCTATGTTCTTCAGTACAGCACCTGACTAGTCTGGACAGTGAGAGGAAGACAACTAGATGGGTCCATAGGATGGATCCTTAAGCTTAGCTCTGTCTTGTATCTTCTCATCCTGAAAAGTCTCCCCAGTCCTTACCAGTGACAATCGCATCCTTATTAAGAAGATGACAGCATCACATTAGAACAGGTTTTTCTGGACAAAATATGAATTACATTAATTAATTCCCACTTTCTTTTGCCAAATAATTCAGTCGCTTGTTTCAAACAAGATGTATGTTCTAAAATATTTAAATTCTGCACAGGCTTTCGTCTTTTCACTGTCGTTTAGGGTAGTGTTTTGCAGTAATTATGCAGTTTCCAATCTGTCCTCAGTTTTCTCACACGCCATAAAACTCTGTAGTTTCCTAGTAATGAAATCCTTGAGCTGTTTGCTTTCTCTCCAGCAGAACACAGTTAGAAAGGAGCAGACTATCTTTGTAGTGACTGGGTTTATTGATAGACCATCCAAAACCTAATTAAGAGCTTCGCAATGTTAAAAGGGATATTCAGTGTCTGCTTCTTGAGTTTCTACCTACCAGTCAAAACCCTTTTTACTGAGGAATTGGAAACAGCTCCTTTTTGTTACAGTAAATCTGTGCTGTAGAAATACTGGTATGTGTGGTGTAGAGAGATACTGGTATGTGTGGGGTAGAGAGATACTGGTATGTGTGGGGTAGAAAGATACTGTAGATTGTTGAATGACTGTTATGCTAGCCCATATTATTGTACACAGAGTCCATGCTACTTCCAGTGTGATTCATTTTTTAATATTTAAACATATTTAATCTTGCTACAACAAAAAGGTGCTTAGTTATGCAACCGAGACATTTGCAGTTTTTATTTTCTACATTTATTCATTAATTACCTGATAACAATGAATAATTTAATAGTTATATATTATCTATAATAATTATATGAATAATCTATTTTCTTTTTACTGAGTATTTTTCTGCAGCTCGGTAACAAAACAATTATATAAAAATGTGTCAATCCCACTTTAACAAAACTAAATAGGATGAATACCCAGAGAGGATTAACCCTTTCGACAGGCTCTATATGTAGTATACAGTCTCATACAACAAAAGCAATAGATAGTTTGATTGCGAACACTCTTGACCTTAAATGACCATCGGGAAAGCCAGAGAAGGCAGAACCTACTAGGCAAGGACATCCTGTACAGCTAACCTGCATTAAACTTGTTTTCCATGTAGGAAGCCTTTATTCCCTTCAACTGATGTATTATGCATACAGAGAAAACTTCCTTAAAAACTGAGAGGACCATGTCCTCCATGGTGAGACCATGAACAATATAATAATTGCTTCATGAACTAAGAGAGGACCTCATATTATAAAGTACTCCATATAGATTGGTGCTGAATTATTCATTCTAGGTATTATATGAAGACCGTGGAGATGACTGACCTATGAATTGACACGGCCACGTTAGCAGAAATAATGTTGGTGATAGTATGTTTTCAAACTTTTCTCCTTTGGCATTTGATGTGTCACTACAGAATAAACTTTGATTTGCTCCACATTTAAAGACGTGTACATTTGTTCCACATTTATGTGACCGAGAAATATATGATATGAAATTAGGCTAGCTGAATTATGAGTAATCTAACGCAGTGCTGATGCTCTCATTTCATTTATAAGCCAACAAAATGAGTAATCAAGAGCAAAATAATTCCACAATATAGGCTATTCAATTGGTCAGCTTTTAAAAGGACATTTTCCAGAGGGGATTTCAAAGTTCCCAAGGGCAGAGGAATATTCGAGGCGTGTAGTACACATTTCCTTAGAAATTTGAAAAGCGTTTTTTTTTTTTACTTGATGGTCACTTTACAACCATCAAGTTGATGGTCACTTTACAAAGACCATCAGCTTCCTTGGTGTACTAACTTTATTTCTCATCTCCAAAATAGCCATTTCATAACCAGAGTATTAGCAGCGGAATCAATTTGGTGCATTAGCGTGCCGTAACAGCAAGCGCTGAGGGACATCGGAGGTAACAAATGCTGTATGACGTAGGTCTAGGACAATAGTTATTTGCGGTCAAGCAGCAAAATAAAATATTAGGCCAATGTCCTAAAAAGAGGCCACACTATTGTAAGATTGGGTCTTTTTATTTTTATTCTCTATTCTGCATAAGGTTAGGATAAGTGTTATCATCAGTTTATTAGGGAGGCCCGGAAGTGCAAAACAAAACCACTAATACAATTACACCCCGCTGCTAAGAGAAAGAACAATTATTAATCATTCTGGTTAGATGCTAACTGCATTTTGTTATACTGTAGGCCTACAATAAAGTTGAATCTAATTAAGAAAGAAGTCGATTTAGTATAACCAATTCACGTAACTGAACCCATTCATAGTTATTATTATTATTCATATGGTCATCCCCAGATAACACCCATAAGTCTTCTTACCGACGTCAGCCATAGATTGAGACATAATATTTGCATTTAGAACGTAGAGGTTAGCTGTGCGTATTAAAGATCGAATGGCTCGTATTCCATGTATAACATCTTGAGGTTGGCTTTGCACGTAGATCTAATGGAATGACTTAACTGTGACAGAAGCCTACTGGGTCGGCTGTCTATTAGATAATATCCGGAGATGATCCGGAGATGATACTATTAGATAATATACGGGGATATGAATCTTTACCAGCTTTGTCCTGTTACTTAAATTAAATACTAAAATACAAATAAATCAGCCAACAAATGCTATTGTAACTACATTAATACCATGGGAATCATTAATTTGTGAACACGATCAACACTCTTTCCCATTAGCTACACATCAGCAATGCATGAACAACATCAGCTAGAGCTAGATAACTTAAATTCTGAGATATTCTTAAATATGCTGTCAACTTTACAACATCAAAATGTCCCTTCGGAACTACAATCAGGCGCATTACCCACTACATATGTGTGTATATATATATATATATATATATATATATATACAAAAATACAAACATAGATATCTTATCTGTGTAAAAGAGTAGTGGTGTTACCAAGCTCACAATAATATACACAACCACTGAAACTGTAAATGTTAGCTAAAATTATTTCCACAGAAATAATTGTATTTGTGGTTAAGTTTTGCACTTTTTGCTGAGTATTTCCATTGGAGGTGTGTAATTGTATTTGTGGTTATGTTTTGCACTTTTGCTGAGTATTTCCATTGGGGGGGTATAATTCCATTGGGGGGGGTGTAATTATATTTGGGGTTTATGTTTTGCATTTTGGGGGGGAGTAATTCCAATGGGAGGG
>JACXGJ010013477.1:0-16189 GCA_016801105.1 Esox niger | reverse complement strand
GGAGGCGGGCTTCGGCGTTCGACGTCACCAACCTTCTGACACCATCGCCCCATCTCATCAACTCATTGCACCTGTTGTCTCGTTTAGCGCACCTGATCATCATTTAGTCATTCCCCTCAGTATATATGTTCCCTCTGCTCCCTTTGTCTTTGTGTGTTATTGTCTCTACTCAGAGCAAATGTCAGCTCCATTAAAACCACTTAACCTACCAACTCCGCAGTCCGCTCCATGTCTCCAGCCTTCCGTAAAGCCTGACAGGTACATATATTACCAATTCTCCAAAGGTATGCAGAATTTGTACACTCTCAGAGTTTTCTTGGGAAGCTGGGGTAGGGTAAACATCATCGCTAATTTCAGATCAGTAGCAGTGTCGCTATCGCCATCACTATCATAATCAACATTGGCTTCATTGTAATCAAAATGTGTGATGTTTGAAGAACCGCCATATTCAATAATCGCCATAGCCGCTAAGCTACTACTTTATGACAAAAGTAGTAGCTGCAGCCATTAAGCTACAACAGTTATGGGCACTTGCACGCTATTTTCCTCCTTCCTTGTTATTAACCAAATAACATATGAGCTTTTCATATTTTAAAATGTTGCTGTCCCTCTCATGTGTAGTGTAGGCGCAGGCTGACTAAATCTTTTTCGAGGTACGGTTCCGTGCATGCGTATTTGGCCAGGATAGACAACCATGTTTGCTGGCTACAACATACAGTAGTTATGTTATATTAAGCCTTTACTAAAACTGTATACAGTTATATTGTGACTGTTTCTGGCATGGAGAAGTTCATCTATGGTCTAGCTTGCCCTTGCTCAAATCTTGTGATTTTTCCTAGGAAGTTAGTAGATACTACTAAGCCTATTACTGGCTAATATGCTGTTAAAACGGCCAGTGGCAAAAGCCATACCATTCATAGACGCTATGGTGGAGGTAAACTTAATAAGAAACATTAGTCAGTTTAACACAATGCTCAATGGTGTCTAGCGAGTGCTGCTATGTGTAATACCGTAGCATAGTGTTAAAAGACAGTGCCTCTCACGTGGAAGACCTACGTTTTGATCTATTGAAAGCATCAGCATTCTTTAATTTTATTTCTGGGCCGCAATAAAACTTTACGGTTATACAGTATTGCAACTATTTCTGGTAGATTCCATGATTCTCTTGTCTTTTCACCTGATAAAAAAGTTAGTTATCTTCACATTTATTGATAGTTATTGTATCAATGTAATTCACAAACGAAAGATGTCAGACGCGCTACAATTTCTCAATTCTTATGATTATTCCAGTAAGTTAGTAGATACTGGTGAAGCCTATTACTGGCTAATACGCTGTTAAAACAGGCAGTGGTAAACACCATACACTTCATAGATGCTATTTGTGGAGGAAAACTTAGTTAGAAACTGTATCAATATAATTCACAAATTGCCAATTAGCTTTTAAAACAGCCATTGGCAAAATAGGATTTTTTCAGGGTAGACACAAGAGGCTGTACTGACACCGATCAAATGTGCAGCTCTGTGGTGTACTGGTAAACGACAGCATTTCATGTGGGCGACCCTGGTTTGAATCTTGAACTAGGCTTGCCTGGTTTCTTGTTCCAAGTTAATAGAACATTGCTATACTCTGTCCTCTGTAATTCTGTGCTACAACTTGTTTAATTACTGATTATTGTGTTCAATCTCTCTTATTGTTGCTCTCTGGTTACAACATGACAGTGACTGAGTGACAATAGTGCTTGCTTTGCGGCACCATCTACGCAATACCTGATATAGAAGCTACCTTCAGGAATGCATAGAGACCTGGGCCCGGTTTCCAGATAACGTGGCACTTACGACAGTTTAACAAGGCAGGGAACCTTAAGAGGGACTTTGTTATGACGGACATACGCCTGTTCCCAAACCATCATGGCCTGTTCCCAAACCATCCATATACAGTGGGGACAACAAGTATTTGATACACTGCTGATTTTGCAGGTTTTCCTACTTACAAAGCATGTAGAGGTCTGTAATTTTTACCACAGGTACACTTCCACTGTGAGAGACGGAATCTAAAACAATAATCCTGTGACTGTGAGCTAACGGACTGCTCCATCATCTCCCGCTTTTCCTATGTCTCCAACAGTCATGAACTCATCCCGGTCCTCCCATTCATTTGTCGTCTTTAATCATTGTTCACATTAGGTCCCAATCAAGCCAATAGTATGTGTTTAAATGTTTCTCAAGCCATTAGTATGTGTTTAAAGGTGAGGGATCAGCCCAGAACTACACGGCAGGACCTGGTCAATGACCTGAAGAGAGCTGGGACAACAGTCTCAAGGAAAACCATTAGTAAAACACTACACCGTCATGGATTAAAATCCTGCAGCGCACGCAACATCCCCCTGCTCAAGCCAGCGCATGTCCAGGCCCGTCTGATGTTTGCCAGTGAACATCTGGATGATCCAGAGGAGGAATGGGAGAAGGTCATGTGGTCTGATGAGAGAAAAATAGAGCTTTTTGGTCTAAACTCCATTCGCCGTGTTTGGAGAAAGAAGGATGAGAACAACCCCAAGAACACCATCACAACCGTGAAGAATGGAGGTGGAAACATCATTTGTTGGGGATGCTTTTCTGCAAAAGGGACAGGACGACTGCACTGTATTGAGGGGAGGATGGATGGGGCCATGTATCGCGAGATCTTGGCCAACAACCTCCTACCTTCAGTAAGAGCATTGAAGCTGGGTTGTGGCTGGGTCTTCCAGCATGACAACGACCCGAAAAACACAGCCAGGGCAACTAAGGAGTGGCTCCATAAGAAGCATCTCAAGGTCCTGGAGTGGCCTAGCCAGTCTCCAGACCTGAACCCAACAGAAAATATTTGGAGGGAGCTGAAAATCCGTATTGCCCTGCGACAGCCCCGAAACCTGAAGCATCTGGAGAAGGTCTGTATGGAGGAGTGGGCCAAAATCCCTGCTGCAGTGTGTGCAAACCTGGTCAAGAACTACAGGAAACGTATGATCTCTGTAATTGCAAATGTTTCTGTACCAAATATTAAGTTCTGCATTTCTGATTTATCAAATACTTATGTTATGCAATAAAATGCTAATTAATTATTTAAAAATCATACAATGTAATTTTCTGGATTTTTGTTTTAGATTCTGTCTCTCACAGTTGAAGTGTACCTATGATAAAAATGACAGACCTCTACATGCTTTGTAAGTAGGAAAAATTGCAAAATCAGCAGTGTATCAAATACTTGTTCTCCCCACTGTATGTCGCTCTTTAGAAAGTGCATTGTAAGTGCTACTTCAGGGCCGTTTGGAATGGAATTAGGCCATGTTTGGGGTTTGGAATTGAATTAAGTCATGAATACATTTTTAAATATAGCTTAATGCATTTCGATCGAGCTTGATTACTCATCAGAAGCATATAATATTCCTGACAATGTAGTGTACCATTACTTAGGGTTCAACAGGAAAATGTAAAACTCAAATTGTGAAATTTAGGCTGGACCAAACATTATATCCAATCAATGGCATGGACTTCAGACAATCAAAATAATATCTCCAGAAATCGATCACGTGACATCAAATATCAGTTCCAATATGTTACTTCACATAGCAATCAACACATGATTGTTTAACTGTGAATATAAAGCATAGTTGTAAAAATCAGTTTTCATAGTTTTAGATAGAATTGGAACGACAGAAAACAAGCATTCAGAACTGAAGAAATCAATGTTCTTCTTTACGAGGTAGAGGCACCAGCACCAGCACACAGGGACACTGACAGGAATCCCAGGGCCCGGGACAAAATGTATCGTTTAGGACCCAAATCACGGGCCAAAAAAATATATAAATAGCAATGATGTTACAGTTCATAAACGTTTACTGTTACAATGTTTTAGCTAGGTAGTACTAAATACCAAGATTGACTGACTAATTAATAATTACCGGTTGTCCCCTCTGTCAGCGTCACTGCCAGCACCGATCCATCAAAGACAGTAGCCTTCCAGTAGCTACGATGATCGCCATGACCGTTCATTTTGAACACTTAATTATTTCTTGTTTTACGCATGTTTTTCTTTACTATCTGTTGACAATTCCATTCAATTACATTCACATCCACTCCCTCACTTATCACAACAAATTAGTCAAATAGAATTGGTTGAAACCATAACTCAATTTTTATTTGTTCTATTGCCTTATGATTAACTGTTTGCGATCACTCCTCGCATGTTGAGGGAGGCCCTATTTCACAAAAACAAAGTGCCTGTTACGAAGGACTAACGAGTGGTCGGAGCATTAACACTGGGTTGTAAATGTAATTTATCTAATTGGTCTAGCCCTCCTCCATAGATAAGAAATGAAAATAAAATTCCAGAGCTGCAGCTGATAGATGAGTAAATTCAGTAACTGAAACACATGTTTTTAACAATATATTTCTGAACAGTAAAATGTAAACAAATTTACCACACTTTCTTTAGAATTAGTAGTTGGTACTTCTATAATATTATAACATATATTTGTATAAAAAACGAATTCTGAACTAAACACTGAAATAAGAAATGCCCTATAACATTAAATATAATGCTTTGTCAAGAGATCACAAATTCCACCCATTTTTAAAGTTACTATAACATTCGGTTTTTGCCTTCTAAACTCCAAAAATACATAGACTTGCATTATGTATATCAACAAGTTAAGAAGGGGATCATGCTGGGAAATACTGAGGTCAATGTGTCACTGCCACACTGATGATTTCCAAACATTAGATTTCTGTAGTTAACGTTAAAGTTGTCGATTTTTTTGACAATATTTTTATTGGTTTCCCTAGAAATAAATGTTGACTTTATCATACTTTCCGTCTCCCCTTAAGTGTTTTATTTTGAATGAGAGCTGCATAAAGCTCGATATGTCAGAAGGTAATTCATTGGGCCGTATTTGTCATTTTAGTGTATTTCTAGAAAAACTGATTTCGGATTTGAAATTGTGCATGATTAAACAACAGTTCCCAATTTTCATAGTTTCACCCAGCCCATAGGTCTCGGTGAACTGTGTGCATTGATTCTAAGAAAGCATCATTTGAATAGAGTTGGAGTAATTTACATGGGGGTGCGTTTAGTAGACTAGGCTACTTTGCTTTCCCAAGGAGAACGTCATTCTGCCGTATTTACAATGATGAATTGCTGTCTGTATACATATGACTGATTTCCCATAAACTTGTATGAATTAATGTCACGTGTCATTGTAACACTGTTCTAAAACTGCATTTTAATTGATACCTCTGACAGTACGATATCTAAGTTATATAAACAACGGCAAAATATTAAAAGGTTATAAAACGACATTTTCATCTTACCTTTTTTAACCGATTATGGATTAACGTTTGAAATACTTGGGCCACAACCAAGCCAATCCCGATTATTAGCAGATGAGCGCAGACAATTCCGACTCCATAAACAGCACAAGATCTTCGCGTCATGATGCAGGTACCTCCAGGGCAACGATGCGTAACAGTTGAAATACCGCGAAGAAGCAGAAGATGATGTCTGCAGTTGAAATGTGGCTAGAGCCTGCTGCACTTTTAGCTTCAAGACTATTCACACTACGGTGCATGAAAAAAACTTTTAACAAACTTTTAAATGTATGTTTTCATCCGTTTCTTTTCGTTAAGGTCAAATCTTCAGTTTTCTAGTCACACTAAAACTTGATTTCTGTAATAGCTACCGATTGAATAAATCGTAACAAACTAGTAACGGTAATCACTGATTCATTCTTTTTAGTTTAATGCGTTGCAAAAACGGGACGCTATTTAATCGTATATACCGTTAATAATGAACAAGGCTGCCTGAAATCCGAGGTGGTAAAGTTGTAACCCAGTAGCTAAAACTCTACGAAGTATGTCTGAGGGTATTTGTAGCGGGCTAGAAGGTCACACTTGTGACCTCCGTGCGCTAAGCTAATTTTGATTGGTCAGAACTCGACGTCTGCTGGTCCTCCTCATGTGTCAATACCGTTGGATCAAACTGTTTCCGCCTGAGAAAAGTAGCAGGGCTATGTTCATTATTTGATACTGTAGCAGAACGTTTTTCAGTGGCAACTGGACAAATTTAAGTTAGCCCCTCTGCAGCCGTTTGGTTTCTAGTCAATAAATTATGGGTTGGAAATGTTCTGGACAGATACAAATATAATTACATTAAGTTGCCAAGACTTTGTTTTACAATGCAGCATACAAATGTATGATTAGATAAGCAATTATCAAAAAGGAGATTATTCGAGTTTTTGAATATAGTGATTTGTTTCCAACATGCATACATTTAAATGACTTGACATCAAACCCTAAGGTCAAATTCAGGGCTTGTGCGTATGTACAGTTTCCAATTATTTTGTAGATTTAACCTTACTCATACTCAGAACTTCTAGCTATTTTATAAACTAAGGAGCATTTTTTGGTTTAGTTAAAGAATATTTACAATACAGTTACTTAATTGAAGGTGGGTGTCCTCTTTAGTAACAAACAATATTCAAAAATTCTTAGAGGAAGTACATGGTGACTAAGAGGACACTGTAAACCATTTTATTGAGTGTCGTTTCTTGTTCTCAAAAACTCTAACCTGAAAATCTTGCCTTTGGTCAGTGCTCCGGGATTTCCGATTCATGCAAAAAATTATTTTCTATTGAATATGCTTTTTCAGTTTAACCTTAATTAATGTCTAATTTACAAATAATAAGATGGTAATGAGCCATTGAATCCAAGGAAGTCTTGACTCTGAAACACACTGCTATGTACTGTATATCTACATACAGATGCATTGGCTAGGATGAAACAAGTCACACACCATGCATTTAAAGCATACCACAGCATACAGTAGATCAGTGGCCCCCAAACCTTTTCAGTTACTGCACCCCCCAAAAGATTTGGCACTGCTTGGAGTACGCCTGAAGTGTACCCCCTCATGTTAATTTCACGAGTAAGTCTGTAGTGTTTTCATGTACCCCTGTGGAGGGGCCTAGTGCCCCCAGGAGTCCTATTGCCCTGGTCTGGAACCACTGCAGTAGTTAACAATACTCTACCACTTTGTTACAGGGAGAAACACAGGGAATGGACACAGAGGGGGGGAGTTCGGGCCCTGGTGCACATTTTATTAACTAAAAGAGAAGGGTGAGGGGAGGTGATGATGGTGAAAAAGACAAAAGGCAAACCCGTTTTATGGGAAGGCGGGTTCTTCTGGTGGTTTTGGTGGATTTGATGCTGCATGCTTGCAAATTCGGCAGCTTCTCCATCACCCTCCATCTCCTGGCCATTTTCATCCTTCTTTATCACACATACCACACATACATAGATTCGTCACCATATTCCAGCCTTCTGTTCTCCATTTTCTCTTCTTGTGGCCTCTGCCCCATGTCTCTTCTTGTTCTTCTTAGGGGATTTACAGTGGTTGGCATTCCAAATTAATGGTGCATTGCCGCCACCTACTGCCCTGGAGTGTGGGTCAGGGTCAGGACAGACATCAACATCATCAGCTGTGCCCCTCAATAACATTTTCACACTCAGTTCCTGACTCCCATTTTCAGGACCATAAATTCTCTCACCACCATGAATTCCAAACTGCATTAACACATTCCACTGTTTCTTCATCCTCACAATAATCCCACATTCCAGTTGGGTGCTTACCAATTCAATGCAGAAAGTCCCAGTATGTCCTACCCTAAGCCTTGTAAGAATGGCTTCCTCCAGTCTTCCAACCACCCCAACCTTCTACTGGAGACGATAGAGATGTCTACCCTGATTCCGTTGGTGCCACATATCCTGCCAGTTTCTCATTACCATTCTTCAAACCAAACTCTTAGCTTACGTTTTACATATTTTAACCTCAGTCTCCACTACCTCCTTGCAAAGGGCCTGTTTTGCCAGTGCATCTGCAGCCTCATTACCACACATTCCCACATGAACGGGGACCCAAGAAAACCCTACTTGAGTCCCCATATCCATCCAAGTGCTAAGAGTAACTCAAACAGCTGAGCTTGCCTGCTACAGTGGGGCAAAAAAGTATTTAGTCAGCCACCAATTGTGCAAGTTCTCCCACTTGAAAAAATGAGATAGGCCTGTCATTTTCATCATAGGTACACTTCAACTATGAGAGACAAAATTAGAGAAAAAAATCCAGAGAGTCACATTGTAGGATTTTTTAATGAATTTATTGGTAAATTCCTCGGTAAATTAAGTATATGGTCACCTACAAACAAGCAAGATTTCTGGCTCTCACAGACCTGTAACTTCTTCTTTAAGAGGCTCCTCTGTCCTCCACTTGTTACCTGTATTAATGGCACCTGTTTGAACTTGTTATCAGTATAAAAGACACCTGTCCACAACCTCAAACAGTCACACTCCAAACTCCACTATGGCCAAGACCAAAGAAATGTCAAAGGACACCAGAAACAAAATTGTTGACCTGCACCAGGCTGGGAAGACTGAATCTGCAATAGGTATGCAGCTTGGTGTGAAGAAATCAACTGTGGGAGCAATTATAACAAAATGGAAGACATACAAGACCACTGATAATCACCCTCGAACCGGGGCTCCACGCAAGATCTCACCCCGTGGGGTCAAAATGATCACAAGAACGGTGAGCAAAAATCCCAGAACCGCACCGGGAGACCTAGTGAATGACCTGCAGAGAACTGGGACCAAAGTAACAAAGGCTACCATCAGTAACACACTACGCCGCCAGGGACTCAAATTCTGCAGTGCCAGACGTGTCCCCCTGCTTAAGCCAGTACATGTCCAGGCCCGTCTGAGGTTTGCTAGAGAGCATTTGGATGATTCAGAAGAGGATTTGGAGAATGTCATACGGTCAGATGAAACCAAAATATAACTTTTTGGTAAAAACTCAACTCGTCGTGTTTGGAGGAAAAATAATGCTGAGTTGCATCCAAAGAACACCATACTTACTGTGAAGCATGGGGGTGGAAACATCATGCTTTGGGGCTGTTTTTCTGCAAACGGACCAAGACGACTGATCAGTGTAAAGGAAAGAATGAATGGGGCCATGTATCTTGGAATTTTGAGTGAAAATCTCCTCCAATCAGCAAGGGCATTGAAGATGAAACGTGGCTGGGTCTTTCAGCATGACAATGATCCCAAACACACTGCCCTGGCAACGAAGGAGTGGCTTCAAGGTCCTGGAATGGCCTAGCCGGTCATCAGGTCTCGACCCCATAGAAAATCTTTGGAGGGAGTTGAAAGTCCGTGTTGACCAGCGACAGCCCCAAAACATCCCTGCTCTAGAGGAGATCTGCAGGAGGAATACCAGCAACAGTGTGTGAAAACCTTGTGAAGACTTACAGAAAACGTTTGACCTCTGTCATTGCCAACAAAGGGTATATAACAAAGTATTGAGATTAACTTTTTTTATTGACCAAATACTTATTTTCCACCATAATTTACCAATAGATTCATAAAAAAACTTACAATGTGATTTTCTGGATTTGTTCTTCTCATTTTCTCTCTCATATTTGAAGTGTGCCTATGATGAAAATGACAGGCCTCTCTCATCTTTTTAAGTGGGAGAACTTGCACAATTGGTGGCTGACTAAATAATTTTTTGCCCCACTGTATGTGAGGTACACATTTTTATACCCTGCAACACCGCACTGTCCTCCACCCATTGCAATGCCAAAAGTACCGCCATCAACTCTGTCATGTACACAGGCAGGTCATCTGTTAATCATTTCATGCCTTCCAGAAGCAGCACAAATGCTGCTCCTGTTCTTCCCATGCTTCCTTAGACCCATCTGCATAAATTTGCAGAAATCTACAGTACATCTCCTCAAACCTGCTAGCCAAACAACTGTACCCAGTCTTTCCCCTCATTATCTTCATGTACCATGTCTACCAAATTTTGATTTACTACTGGAGAAGATAACAACCAGGGTGGGCTCAAAGCAATTGGTAAGGCCATTATAAAACCCTTTCTATACAGCTCCAACTGCCCCACTCATGCACAACTCATCCATTGGCCATGCTCATGCTCCCACCATGCCTGCAGCACCTTTTTTGTTGGGTGAGACACCCCAGGCCCCTGTACATTTTCCTAATAGTTCATGGCCAACTGCCTTCTCCTGAGACTTAGTGGCGTCTCCCCCATTTCCACATGTAATGCAGCCAGTAGTGAAGCCCAATAGATCCCCCTACACAGCCTAAGGGCTTGCCCCTGCACTACATCCAATGTATTTGACGTCCTAGCTCTGACGCATACACCACACAACCATACTCCACAACTGATGTTATTAAAGCTACATATATTGTTCTTAATGAGAGTGACGCCTTAATTAGATTCTGTCTCTCACAGCTGAAGTGTTCTTATGATCAAAATGTCAGACCTCTACATGCTTTGTAAGTAGGAAAACCTGCAAAATCAGCAGTGTACTTGTTCTCCCCGCTGGCTTGAGCAGGGGGACCTTGAATGCGCTGCAGGATTTTAATCCATGACGGTGTAGTGTTTTACTAATGGTTTTCTTTGAGACTGTTGTCCCAGCTCTCTTCAGGTCATTGACTAGGTCCTGCCATGTAGTTCTGGGCTGATCCCTCAACTTCCTCATGATCATTGATGCCCCACAAAGTGAGATCTTGCATCGGGCCCCAGACCGAGGGAGATTGACGGAATTCTTGTGGGTTGGTAGGTAGCTATTACAGAAATCAAATGTTAGTTTCACTGTAGAAGAAAACTGAAGATTTTACCTTAACGAAAAGAAACGGATGAAAACGTACATTAAAAAGTTTGTTAAAAGGGTTTTTTCATGCACCGTAGAGTGAAAAGTCTTGAAGCTAAAAGTGCAGCAGGCTCTGTAGCCACATTTCAACTGCAGACATAATCTTCTGCTTCTTCGTGGTATTTCAAACGTTAATCCATAATCAGTTAAAAAAGGTACGATAAAAATGTTGTTTTATAAACTTTTATTATTTTGTCGTTGTTTATATAACTTAGATATCATACTCTCGCACCTCAAAGATTTTATTAATTCAGAACAGCTCTGTCATGTACACAAACACATTGGATAAAAGGACAGATTATACATGGTAATTTAGATACTTGTTTAAACACGTAAATGACAACAAATGTCCGTTTAACAACAGAGGACAAAGGGGTTTCTGGCTAAGCTAACCAACAGGAACATGATATTAGGGTCACCCTAAACACAGGGCATTTCTCACTTTTTTTATTTAAAAGCTGTATTGTGATTAATCTGATGTTCTCATTGCCCTCCCTCCTATTTGAAACATTGAATCATAAATAACTGGTCAGTAAACCAATCAGATTTAGAAAGAACTAGATCCCATAACTAATTTACATTTAATACCTATCACCCATTGTAAAATACACAATTGTTTTGACACACTTTTTAAATGGCTCCCAGCTGGTGATATCAGTTATATAGAATCATTTACTACAACCGTCGTTAGCTATAAACTTAGCTGTCGGGAAAAGTTGGAGTCCAGTGTGAGTGTATGATGTCACATTGTCTAAAGATGTATAAAAAATGCAGAAAAAAGCATGTCAAAAATATTATAAATTGATTTGAATTTTAATGAGGGAAATACATATTTGGTCCAATCTCAATAAGAAAAATATCTGGCTCCCAGGTGTTTTTAAGGATCTGCTGCTGAAGTCTTGGTGCTAGATACCACAGAAAAACTTCAAAGGTCTAGTGGAGTCCATGCATCGATAGGTCAGGGCTGTTGTGCCAGCAAAAGGGGGACCTACACAATATTAGGCAGGTGGTAATTATGTTATGGCTGATTGGTGTATAATTGTGCCTTTCTCAACTTCAAAAATTAAACTTATACTCAACCAACTTCAGCTCTAACTTACTCTATGTTTACAATAAGAACAGGAAATATGCTGGTTGTGAGAACCAATGAGGAAATTTGAAAGGCAGGCCAAGTTGACCTTATTATATTCTGGCAAAATAAATGTAGCTAGGCGTTAATGGTTCTTTAGAGGAATGTTGACTTGAAGGCATACAACATAATGTGTTTCTGTACTACAATGATTAAAGCCACAGATAAAAACGGAGACCATTATTGTTAATTTGTAAATAATTTGGGCTAATTCATATTCATTAATATTTTATTGTCCCACGTAGGGTCAACCAATGAGAGTGGGCCTTGCAGCCTGTCGAGCATCACAAATGGAACAAAGTACTATTGGAGCGCAGAACATCACGGACGCTCATTGACACGCGAGCTGTGTAGATACAATAATTGAATAACAGCAATGTTTACATTTATTTTGCAATGCTCACACATGCGACGCCCAGTGGGGAATGCCTGTCAAGTTTACAATTCGTAAGGGATAAACACCTCTGTTCTGTACATGCCCTTGGAATAATGGCTATGCAATTGAACTAGTTCATTTTTCCAGGGTATTGTACAGAACAAAGGTGTCTGTTCCGCTTATACCACAGAGTATATGCAAACAACAACATAAGCAAACATTTACTAGTAGATATTACTGTTTGCGTATATATTCACTTTATCATGGTTATCTTGATACAGACTCCACTCAGCCATTAAGTCTATTTGAGTCTATTTGTTATATTTAAATATAGAATGTGTCGAATTAACAAACCGTTGGTGTCTTTAGCAATACAAATATTAAAACGCATACATTCATTTATAAAACATAAATAAATGAAATAGATAAAAACACAATTTGTACTAGCATATGTTTGTTCACGTTGTTGCTCATTGGCATCTGCGGTGTAAGCAGGATAAACCTCTGCACATAGGATTTCTAAATATAGTGAATTTGCGGCATATTACATTATTAAATGCCGTATGTCAGAAATGTCCATTCTACTGTCCGGATTTCACAAATCAATATGCATTCTATAACTCATTTTAGTTACTCTGAAGTTCTTTCCAATAAAATCCAGAACAGGGAAACGTAACATGAAATATATTTTCACACAATATAACATCTGTTAATTGGGAATTTAGACTGCCACCCCTTGGGTTATTTTGGAACTGCTGTCATTTACCTTTACAATAGGATTGTATTACTTAACCTGGAGAATTACAGAGCTGCAGCAATTCAATTCAAAAACGTGTTCAAATACTCAACTACTATACTGTTATTAGATTTGCATAAAGGGCTGAATTTGTCAAGCCATAGTTCTGGAGATTTTTTAAAGCAAATAGTTTCATTACCTGTTCTGAAGTGTGGCCTACAATCTTTGGAAGGCGCAACGGAAATGCCATCATTTTTATATTACCAAAATGTATTTTGTCATGGAGCGACCCTGGTGGACGATTCAGGGTGCATGTCTATACAGCAGGTATTGGTTATCTATATGCCCACAAGTTATTTGTTTTCAGGTAACTCATGCCTCCCCAAAATCCCCAAAGCACATGGTTAGCAGAAACATTTAAGTGTCAGAGATCCGCAATGCCTGAGAATGCCTGAGAAGACATGAAGCAGAAAAGCACAACAAACACAATGGTCTTCCTTCTTCTTCTGTGGGGTTTAACAGCGGTATGCATCCAACGCTATTGGTGCATTACCACCACCTTCTGTAAAAGAGGACCTAAATTCTCCCAGCCAACCCAGTTTATTTAAGGTATAAAAACTCGAACACCCGAACACCCACTCCCCAAAATAGCTTCTAAATTCAACATTTGTACCCCCCCTGCCCTCAGACCCTGTCTCAACCTCTCTCTCTCCCTCTTATAGTGCCTGTACTGCCTCAGGATGTGATCCACCGTCTCCATTTACCAACAGTAGTCACACAACCCAGTCCGATGCTTCCCTATCCTGTGTAACGTGTCATGCAATCCAAAGTGACCTACCCTCAATCTAGTCAAAATCCCTTCCTCCACCCTACTCCTAACAGCCCTCCTTCCACCCCCAATCTCACCCTTTATCTGGAACAGGTGCCTTCCTTTGGTGTCCGCATTCCACTTGTCCTGCTACACCTTCCTCACCTCCTTCCACAAAACCACCTTAGCCTCTGGCCTGCTCAAGGACACAACCATGTCCACCACCCCCCTCATCAGGGCCTGTTTCACCAATTTATCGGTTACCTCATTTCCAGCCACCCCAGCATAAGCCGGAACCCACAGGAATGACACCTGCATCCCATCTCTTCTTGCTCAATCCTGTGCTTCCCACACCCTGTTTAAAATGTCCTGCTGCCTAGTTGACTTGAAGGACTGAAAACGAATCAACACCTCACTTGAATCAGAGCAAATAACCACCCTTTCCGGCATGTGTCCTCCTCCCACCTCAGTGCAAACTGCACTGCCAGAAGCTCAGCCATGTAAACCGCCAAGTGATCTGTAACCTGTTCAGTGACACTCACACCACAAAAGCTGCCCTCATCTGACCCTTCCTTGGGTCCTTTGGTCCATCCGTGAACACCACTACACACTCCGGGTACCCCCCTCCAGGCGCCTCTAAACCATTTCTGCAAAGCAGAGGCCCAACCAATCCTCTCTCACCATCTCCAATATCCCAAGATCCACCACTGGAGGCAAAAGTGTCCAAGGAGATCTCACTGGCAAATCCACCATTGGACTAAATGTCCTCCCTCAGAAACCTACCTCTCTGGCCTGGGAATCCCCCACCCACCCAAAGCTCATGATCTCCCTCTCACCGTGTTCCCAGCACAACAACAAAACCTTTTTTGTAGGTTGTGAATCCCCATGCAAATTAACCCAGTACTTGATCAACAATTGCCTTCTCCTCAACTGTAATGGCATCTCCCCCACCTGCAGCACTGATACCGGTGACGTCTAAAACGCCCCAGTGCAAACTCGAAGCCCCTGTGCCTGCACTCTATCCAACCTTTCCAGTGTGCTCACTGCCGCTGACCCATAAGCAATGCACCCATAGTCCACCACCGATCTATCTAATGACACATACATGGTCCTCAACGCGGCCCTAACAGCTCTCCAATTTTTCCCCGCCAGGCAGCGCATCACATTCAAAACCCTCACACACCTCTCCACCACCCTCTCAATGTAGAAATCCCATGTCATTCTGGCATCAAAGAAGACACCCAGAAACCTGAAAACCTCACCCTCTCTAAAGTCCTCGACATACACTTTTAGTTTTGCCTCGTCACCAACCTTCTTCCTCGTGAAAATGATCACCTAATACCCCACTGCCTTCCTGACCTCCACCTCAAAACATAGAACAGCGTCCATTGTACCCCTTCCCTTCCAAAGTTGGATGGGCTTTTTGGATCCTTCCCAGGCTTCCTAATAGGCACCACCACCGACTCCTTCTATGCCACAGGTAACTTCCCCTCTACCCACACTTCGGCAAGGCCCAAAACCTTGCCCAACACCTCATCACTGAGATGGGCCAACATTATAAAACACACCTGATCCTTCCCAGGCGATGTCTTCCCCACCTTATACAAAGCCCTCCTCACCTCACCCACAGTGAACAGCGCATTAATATCCCCCTCTACATCCAACCTCCTGTCCAGCTCCCCAGGATACTCCCTCATTGTTCCATCCCTTCCCTATGCAGTGCAGTGGAGA
The DNA here is from genome assembly GCA_016801105.1 of Esox niger. Taxonomy (NCBI): domain Eukaryota; kingdom Metazoa; phylum Chordata; class Actinopteri; order Esociformes; family Esocidae; genus Esox; species Esox niger. Next base: position 652 of record JACXGJ010013477.1, on the reverse strand, counting down.
GGCTAGTTTACGTTAGCTAAGTAATTACAGTACTGGTAGAGAGGGATAGCTTTTTTAAAATTGTAGTTGATTTTAAATAAAAAAGTGATAGAATTTTGAAGGACACTTTTATGTTGAAGGACAATTACTACGGTTGGCCTATAGGGGGAGGACAAAAGTACACTGGACATTTGATACAGTTGTCATAAATCTGGTTTGTGGACAGATAGGCAGAGGCAAAACGGTCTTACTAATAGTTTTAATAAAGAAAGTAATAAAGAAGCAAACAAACTTAAAGCAGACTGACTGACAGAGTAGTATAGCCTTCGGCTTACAACCAAAATGAACCACATAGATGTTGGCAAACATTGAACATAAATAGGTTCCCCAATTGGAGGCAATAACCAACACCTGCCTCCAATTGGGGAGACCGAAGCAACATAGAGGTGCCTCTAGCACCTCTTCTGGCCACGTCCTGACTATGGCCCCAGCCAGTGCAAAGATCGCTAGGGGCCTAGCCAGGATGTGACAGTACCCCCCGGACGGGCAGTCGACGGGCAGTGGGGACGGCGCGGCCGGGACGGGCAGTGGGGACGGCGCGGCCTGGAAGGGCAGAGGGGGCGGCGCGGCCGGGACGGGCAGAGGGGGCGGCACGGCCGGGACGGGCAGAGGG
>JACXGJ010013476.1:0-16189 GCA_016801105.1 Esox niger | reverse complement strand
GTGGCCTTCAAAAACAATATATAATACTGCATGTTCTACCAAGGTCTGGAACTCACATTTCTAATATAAATAAAACCTTCTAAGATGTACTCACTTTTGACAGTGATCAATGTAAAAAAAGAATTGCACTGACCTGAAGCAAACTTTTTACTCAGCCAGCGTCCCTTCCATATTACCTTAGCTGTCTACCCAACATACCGGTCAGAAAGAGGCAGGAGTTGGAAGGTTAGTGGTTTAAACTTTAAAGTGTATTTTATTCTGTCGGTTGTAATAGTGACTCGCTATATAAAGTGGGAAATTAGAGTGGAAAATTAAGTACAGTATATCAATGGTTTGTGCGACGTTTGCTATAGTGCTAGCGAGATTATACAGCTACAGTTGTGACATAACAATGCATTATGCTGGGCAAAGGCAGTGACGTGTTACAAGGACATTTTCACACTTCTCGTACAGGCAGCACCAACCTAAATAATCTTAAAATATACAGCTGTTTAAAAAGCTTTTATATTGATGTCATGTTTTTTATTTGCTTTGACAATCGAATTAAAACAAAACATCGTGAGGAACTGAAACGGAAGTAAGCTACTAAATTTGATTGACGTCAGCTAGACCAATGATATTCGAGAATGAAAAAACAACGCCTTACCGGAGCAACGAGAGCTTTGTTAAAAAAGGATATAAGGACCCATCTGATCTACAAATCTGATTATTAACATAATTTGTTAGAAATTGATCAAAGTTAATGGTTTGATTAGGGTTATGGTAAGTTTTAGATGTTGAATAGTTGTTTTACAGTTAATGTCTGTCCTTATGTCTGTACAATTCCTTTTTGACAACTGCTGATGTAAAAGGGGCTTTATAAAACACATTTTGATTGATTATAGCTGTTCCTAAATATTACAAACACACTTAAGTAAATAATGTTGTGTTATAAGTAAATATCACTGGAAAAAAGAAATCTGAATGTTTGATTTTATTCATACAGGTCTACTATCTATGACTGATGTGGAAAATATTGACATGAGTTCCAAAGAAGAGCTGCTGGAGAGATTCCTGAATTATGCTTCCAGGGGAGACCTGGGAAAAGTTTCTGCAATGATCTCTCAGTCCAGCTCCTTAGTCAATGAAAGTGGGAGGAATGGCTGGACTGCATTGATGCTTGCTGCAAGGAATGGACATATTGAGATTGTAGACACATTACTTTCAAATGGGTAATAGGCCTAAACTGAGACTAGTACAATTAACTTAATTTCAATAAGTTACAACTTTTGTGCCAATCAGTGGACATTTTTGGTGTAACTGAATATATAGCTGCAGCATTCTTAAGGATTTTATGACATCCAATTTAGAGTATTTGTATTTTGGCTTTTGATCACTAACCATGATAAAATGTCAGGTTAATTACCTGAGATCATTAACCATGTAAATGTAAAGATGACAGTTGTACTGATCACACTTCTCTTTCTTTCAAGGTGTGACAAGTTTTTAGTCAACAAATCTGCTCAAACTGCCTATGACATCGCCACATTCTGGGGTCACAGACATATTGCCAGGCTACTAGCAAGGGGTCAGGACAAATGTCAACGAATTCTACCTAGTAACGAAATGGTAGAGCATGAAAACTACTTCAACAGGGAAGTCTTGAACCGAATGAGCGAAAAGAGGCCTGATAGCAAATGGCTCGAAGCAAAGCAGTCTTCTCCAGACACAGTGTTTATTTTGTTCTTTAACTTGAACCCTCTTGTTGTGTCCACATTAGAGGAGACTAAAGCAGCCAATCCAGGCATTAAGCTGTGTAGACTTGGTCCAAGTATGGTTAGTAAAGAACTACTACAAAAATCCGGAACAACAGTCCTCTTTCTCGGGTTAGAGAGACACAGAAGTTCACCTTCCTCTCTCCCGAAAGACAGGAATGACCCCACTGCTTGGTTTGCTCTCAATACAAATGATGACCCCACAGAATATCTTGGACCTCTCAATCAAAACAGGTTCTTCCTCAAAAGACCCATGCCAGGCCTTCTACAACTCAGTGAGGAGGAGGCTGGTAAGTCTTTTTCAGAAAACTCCTCCATGAAAATGAATTTTAAAAGCATCCTTTAAAGTTTAGAAATAATAACCAAAATTAACCTTTCCTTCAGGGATCGTTGCTCAGGCCAGGTCTGTCCTCGCCTGGCACAGCAGATACAGCTTTTGCCCAACATGCGGTAGTAACACTAAAGTAGATGAAGGAGGCTACAAGAGAACCTGCTTAAACAAAGACTGCAGAAGTCAACAAGGCATCCACAATACTTGTTACCCACGAGTTGGTAAAAAGGGTTCCTGGTTCTGTTTTGATGATTGTTCATTCCAGCTGTAAAACTAGTGCACATTTTTCTTTATTATAAATTTGTAGTCATGGATTGTGGCAAATGTTGGTTGAGCATTATATGTTGCTGAATCCAGCACATATATACCATTGGTTCTTGAGATTGAACCTGGCACGTTTTCAACAAAAATTCTGTCTTCTTTCTTTTCCCATTTTCCTGTCCAATATAAATTCCTAAATAATCATTTAAAAATGATTTGATCCATGTTATATGATCCTCACAGATCCCGTGGTGATCATGCTAGTCATTCACCCAGACGGCAACCAATGCCTATTGGGCCGAAAAAAGACATTTCCTGTTGGAATGTTTTCATGTCTTGCTGGATTCATTGAACCAGGTTGGCAAACTCAGTACACTAATCGATACAACCAATGTTTCCTCTGAAACTAGTGTGCGAATCACAGTGACCTCTGTTTGGCTGCAGGGGAAGCCATTGAGAATGCAGTGAGGAGAGAGGTGGAGGAAGAGAGTGGGGTCAAAGTGGGTCCGGTTCAGTATGTGTCCTGTCAGCCCTGGCCAATGCCCTCCTCGCTAATGATTGGTTGCCTGGCCGTTGCTGTGTCAACAGACATCAAAGTCGATGAAAATGAAATTGAAGAGGCTCGTTGGTTTACCCGGCAACAGGAAAGTGTTTTTTTATTGGTAAAGTATACATTCTTAGTATGATGAATGCACAGGTATATACAGTAATTAAACCAGGAAACATTAAGTCAGGAAACTATGTCAGTGAAATTAGAATGTATTGACCTGTGGTCTAGTGACACTCACAGCTAGTCAAATATAGCCCCACTACCTACTGGAGACAAAGGTTCACAATCCCTTTGTCAGCAAGTTCTACTGACTTTCCCCACTTGCCTGTCTCCCTCTGTTTCCTGTTGTCTGAATTTTGTTTACTGATTTGGTGCTTTTATATCTGTTTAACGCAGGTTATAGAAGCAATTGTCAATGGAATCAAACCAGCCTTTACAATGCCACCAAGACAAGCTATTGCACATCAGTTGGTAAAATATTGGGTTGGAATGAGCTCAAACCTTTAAACCTGAGCACTGGCACTTCTCATGCACAGGATGGAAGCAAACAATGAAAAATTTATAAATGTATTAGAAAAACATTCTGATTGTGCATTCAAAGAGTGATTTTGATGTTCTCACATTTTCGATTTTTTTTCAAAATTATTATAATACTAAACAAACAGGACTTTAGGTTTCTGCCTCATATTTCAGAAAATTATAAATAAAATTATTGCAGCTTTTAAAACAATGTTCCAAAAATGTATGTATATATGATGCTTCAGCATTTTCAGTTGTTTTTATTTCCAATTTTGTGATGGCCAATTTATTATAATCACCGTGTCACCCATGCACATCTCACCAAGCCATACTGCATAAGACATACAATGCTCACTCAACCACAATTTGCCAACATGTACGTTAGCGCGTGACAAGACAAGGCAGCCTGTCTGTTATCCACCTGTCAAACACAACACTGAGACTTAAGCAGCCCTCTACTGAACCTTTGGGCACCTTGGTACGCCACCTATATTTTATTATATTTGCATACACTACTGTTCAAAGTTTGGGTCACTTAGGCATATCTTTTTTTTGATAGAAAAGCATATTTTATGTCCATTTAAAGAACATTAAATTGATCAGAAATACAGTGTAGACATTGATCATGTTGAAAATAACCATTGTAGCTGATGTGGCATGTGTCCAGCTTCAAATTCCTGGGTGTCCACATTGATAATGTTGAAAATAACCATTGTAGCTGATGTGGCATGTCTCCAGCTTCAAATTCCTGGGTGTCCACATCTCCAAGGACCTCTCCTGGTCCCTCAACTCTTCATCCCTGGTCATGAGAGGCTAAAGAAGGCCTGGCTGTCTCCCAAGAACCTTGTGAACTTCTACCGCTGCACAATCGAGAGCATTCTGACTTACTGCGCCACAGTGTGATTTGGCATTTGCTCCGTAGCTGACTGAAAGGCACTGCCATTCTGAAAACCACCCAGCACATCACAGGCACCCAGCTCCCTGCCATTCTAGAACTTGGTGTAAATATGTAGATTTTCTACTGCACTTTTAGAATTGTCATATGTAATGCATTTGCATTAATTGCACACGTATACATTCCACTTGTATATACTTATTACTTGTAAATTTTCCTGCATTCCTCTGTTTGCACTTCTGGTTAGACGGAAACTGCATTTTGTTGTCTAACAAGTCTAATCTAGCTGGAAACGGTTGATTTTTTTAATGGAATATCTACATAGGCATACAGAGGTCCATTATTAGCAACCATTAGTTCTGTGTTCCAATGGCACATTGTGTTTGCTAATCCAAGTTAATAATATAAAAGGCAATTTGATCACTGCCCTCAAACCCCTTTTGCGATTATGTTAGCACAGCTAAAATCTGTTGTGCTGATTAAAGAAGCAATAAAACTAGCCTTTAGAGTAGTTGAGTATCTGCAGCATCAACAATTGTAGGTTTGATTACAGGCTCAAAATGGTCAGAAACAAAGAACGTTCTTCTGAAACTCGTCAGTATATTCTTGTTCTGATAAATGAAAGCAATTCCATGTGAGAAAGTGATTAATACATGTCTAGTTTGAGAAACAGATGCCTCACAGGTCCTCGAAAGGCAGCTTCATTAAATAGTACAGGTCTGCAAATATATGGACAGACAAAGTTTGGGGTGTTTGCATCTCAAAGAAGAGCATTCGTTAGACAGACAAAATGAAAAGATGCTTGAGGAGTGCTTGTTGCTATCTGTCAAGCATGTTGGAGGCAGTGTGATATATTGGGTTGCTTTGATGATGATGAAGTGAGAGATTTGTACAGGGTAAATGGGACCTTGAAGAAGCAATGCTATCAATCCATTTTGCAACATCATGTCATACCCTGTGGATGAAGTTTGATTGGAGCCAATTTCCTCCTACAACAGGGCAATGACCCAAAGCACAGCTCCAAACTATGCAAGAACTATTTAGGGAAGAATCATTCAGCTGGTATTCTGTCAATAATGGAGTGGCCAGCACAGTCACTGGATCTCAACCCTAGTCAGCTGTTGAGAATTGCCAATCAAGCCACTTCAACTTGTTGGATGTTCCTTAAGACTAGTCTCCTAAACCAGGCCTAGTATGTCCCTAGGCATGGGGAATACCTATATTTTTTTTTTTACAAAGGAATGGAAAATAAGTTTGTCAGTAACGTTTCAAAACATGTTAACCCAATCAAATTCATGGCTTGGACTAATGCCTCAAAACACATTTACCCAGTCAAATGCATTGACTGGGAGGGGTTTATACAGGTACGCGCACAAATAATGCCTTCAGTGCATCCATAGCTAGCTAAGTGGAGGTCGCAGAAGAATTGCTAAAGGTCAAGTTCAAAGTTTATTTATCAAATGCACCAAAAATGACAGTGTCATCCTGCACAATTAAATTATTGTGACATGTACACGATGCAATAAGAATTATAAACACATCCCCGTCGGAAAAAGTTGGTTTCTGTATGTTGTGTTTCTAGTGAGCCATATCAGTTTTGATACACAAACATAACCTTTCCCAAGGTAATTTATCATTATTGTGACCGGACTACACACATATATTAGAAGATATTATTGGACCGGTAACGCTGAATGATGGGAACAGGCAGAGTAGTCTGGGACAGGCAGGCAGTCGGAACTCGGGCGGAGAGCAGAAGTACAGGCAGGGATCAAGCAGAATAGTCGGGGACAGGCGATCAGTCGGTACACGGAAAACCGAAATTAAGGTTTGTGAAGTGCGAAATATGGCATGTTAGCATTAAACACAACTGTCATGGGGTTGGTTTTGACATTGGTTGTCATGAGACCCTTACATTCGTGTCATGAATATTTTTCTTGACCTCTAGTAGTGGCACAATTTGAACTTGTCATAAAGATGTCATTAAGTTTGTCAAACACTGTCAAAAAGATTTAATTAAGTCTGTCAAATGCTTTAAATACCTTTTAAAAAGGAATACAATTCCTTGATTGTTTTTCACAACAAATGTTTTGTAAAAAACTACTGTCAACAATCCTATTTTGGTAACACTTTCCTATAAGTGTACATGAACAACCATTAACAAATGCAGTAGTCACCTTGAACGAACATTAATGAACAATGATGAACAAAACATGAACAAGTGGCTAACAATGATAACCCTTACTTCATTAATGGTTTACAAATGCATTAACAGAGTGTAGTGTCATTTGTTCATTTTGACACAGGACATGAACTCATGTTGTTTTTTGCAAAAACACAGTACTGTAATTTGTTAAGGTTGATGCAGGATCCATTCATGTACAGTATCTAGTTCTTTGCATGAACAATGGCCTAAGTAATAAACAACATTGCAAATAACATTAATGTTAACACAAAAGAACATAGGTGAGCAAATTAGCAAAGTGCTACCCGGAACTGACAATCACTTGACAGGAGTTAGCACACAGCTTACTGGAGCCAGCTAACAACAAGGTACTAGTTCATCGCTAACCCTTACAGTGCAACGATTGCACAGTTCCTAAACAAAGCAGTTACAAAATTGAATCATATTAATCCTAGGGATATTGTCAGGAGTGTTGTTTTCGAAAAAAAACTATTGAGTACTATACAGTAACAAATTCGTTTTTTCCAAAGGAATGCGCCACTATCATTGCATTTTTACATAGACATGGGTCTCTGTCACAGTGATACAATAACCACGCTTTTACAACCCTGTACATACACTTTAACAGGCAAGTTATCAAACTGTATCGATCAGTCCAGGGTACTTTAGCACAAAGACATGGCTTTTCCTTGAAGACTTACGAGAACGCGCAGGTGTTTTTAACGTTAATAGTCCCAACGCAACATGACCACGTCAATCTGCCCCCTATAGGCCAACCGTAGTCAGTGTTCTTCAGTATAAAAGTGTCCTTCAAAATTCTATATCATCCCCAAATGCGACCATACATTTTGTATGTGTCACATCTATTTGAAGACGCAAGTAGTCAGTCTATTTTTTAATAATGATTACCGCACTCTAATCATGTTAACAAATTGGATAATGTATATTATCTTTTGAATAATGTATTGTAGTGACCTTAGAAATTACTTAGCCTATTGTTCATTTAAACCACTAGTTAAATGAATGGATGTCTTGCATCAACATTAATAGAATTACAGTACAAACTATGTTCCTGCAAAAAACTTTGATATTCACTTGACCTGTCTTTTCACATCATGGAAAAGTCTGTCCAATACACCATTATAAAGGCGTATGGCCAACCAGTGGTGCCACTATTACTCTGAGGTGAATCTTCAGTGACTCAGGAGTGCGATTACCTTTATGACTCCCTATTTCCAGGATCAGCAAAGTTCCTTTTATGGCAGACAGAATACTGGCTAAAAAGTTTCTTCAAGTTTGATAATTAGGCTCATGTTTATGACAGGTTATGTTGTCTTGGTTAGTGTCATGTTGTCTTAAAAAGACACTGGTGATGTTGTCTCAGTGAATGTCAAGTTGTCATAACAAAGACATACCAAACAATGCGTGACAAATAAAATGTTTACCATAGCCTGTAGGCAGCAGTAAAAATATGATATCAAGTTTGGAGGGCACAACTACTTAAACATTTCTCAAGAGCAATTTTTGAGGGGGACACTATATAATACTGTTTCAGTTTGCAACATAGGTTTGCTTGCTGCTGTAGCTCTGCAAATTCAGCTATTGAGTGTATGAACCGTACAGTACCAACATATTTACTGGATTAACCTCACATTAGCCATGTGCATTGATTACCATTCAGATGGTAGACACTAACACTGTCACCTTGCCAGTTTAGGAACACTACATACACTGCACTGGAAGCTTCTCTCACTGACTCGAATTAAACAGCTACAAAACCTGGTTGATGTTACTGTAGTTTGCTAGCAAACATCAGCTAACCCCTGGCTAACATAACGAGTAACCTGTCATTCAATGCAGGGAAAATGAAGGCTGGTGACGGTTAGAAATGTTTTTTTTATTGCATTGAGTAGTAGAAATTAAGCAATGTCAAACATATCTTTTGTTTGAACTACTCACTGAAAGTCAACCACCAACGACAGACTGTCAGATTCCCACACATACACCATACTTGCATGATGTGCCACTGCTGAGGGCTGGGGGGCAGTGGATCAAACCACTGTGAGACAAAGGGCGGGGTGTCGCACTTTTTCAAACCTATACACCCTATTAGGTGTCTGTGTTCTGCACTAGTGCATAGTCTTATTACTCTCATTGAAATTACATAGTTATGTTTGCATGAATATATTGGGGGGGACAAAGCACAGTTATCCCCAAGACGGGGGTCAGGTACCCCCTGTCCTCCCCGGGATTTCCACCTATGCCTGTAGGAAGGCACGCCAAAACATCACTTTTTTGTGAACAGCATTTAAGCAGAGAAGCTGTAATGGCTTTATTGACTCAAACTTATGAACAGAGCATAGTTCTTCCAAGACAGAATTATGTTTTACTCCATCTTTGCTTCTTTTCGGATGTGTTTCAACCTAGGTAGGTACAAACCAGAAAAGGAATCAGTCAAGCCTAGTTTAGTCAGCCCGCAATTAAAATGTACAAATATTGTAACCCTCACTGGATTTGGCCTCCCACAAAAGAGGCACTGACTTTAACCACTACGCAGGGGTGCTAAACATTTCACCTGTAGCTAGAGACCATTGAGCATTGTGTTAAAATGACTAACATTAAGTTAAGGGATCAAATACTTATTTCCCTCATTGAAATGAAAATCAATTTATAACATTTTTGACATGCGTTTTTCTGGATTCTTTTATTGTTATTCTGTCTCAAATAAACCTACCATAAAAATTATAGACTGATTATTTCTTTGTCAGACGGGCAAACAGACAAAATCTGCAGGTGATTAAATACTTTTCCCCCTCACTGTAGACAACACAAGAAATAGATTAGGACATTATCATTGTATGGAAAAATTATGTACGAATATCTCCACATGCGCCAGCTAACAGCACAACATGGGATAGCAAATATCATGGAATCGGATCTTAAGCAAAGACTAATAGAATGGGCCACAGAAACACCTAGCCAACGCAATGTGTTCACCCTTGTGTATAACAAACAAAGCGAAACCTGGCGAATAAAAAAAATCCAGTTTAACAACCTCAGTGAACAAGACCAAACATTTTACCAAGAATACAAAATGCAGCCAATTAGAATACCAGTGCAAAAGCAATACCAAAGGGAAATCAATTACTAGATCGACCACGACAAGATATTCATCAATGCCCGGGACTTGGGTCATAAACATATACAGACCAATGACAATCGGAGCGTGCGCATATACATCTTCATTAACTCTACTATTCATCAAACCACAAGTTGTCCAACAACTTTGGCTTATTACAGGAGACATCAAGCCTGACGAGATCCATGAGGTCCTCTGAGCGTTGCATGTGGTTATACCCCACCAAACAAATAGGTGCATAACAGGTATAGCCCTTAAGCCATCGGTGCTCTTTCTACGTGGTTGGAAATCAACCCAAGGACCTCTCACCGTATGCCCACAGGACCAAATCTCCCCTACCTATGATACAGGTCTTACAAGGAGACATAGGAGCTCAATTCCCCTACTGTTGAAAAACAAACAAGATCCCTTCCTTGCATTTCGCACCTCCCTCAGGCAGTTTAGCCTTCCTGCGTGTTCCCGTTGGGTCGCTTACAGCAAGGCCAGAGGTAGCCTGAACTGTCCCTATTCCCGCTGGAACACTACATCTAAAACCACCATCCCCAATTATTGGCCACCTTACTATTGCTGAATTACATTATAATTGCTTTATTTGTATTACAAATGAGAGATCGTAGTCTTCTCCGAAGTGTTTATTATTAAAGTTGTAGTTGTCTATTTTGCCCTATGGTAAAGAAAAAATGAAGAATGAGCACTTTGATATTACATGACATCTGGTCTGTTTCACAAGTCGAAATTCACAAATTGCAACTTGTCTGAAACAATTGCCATACATGACATTTTAAAACCTCCCAAAATGTTTTGACCTCCATACATTTCTGTAAGATTCAAACCCGGGTCACCCACATGGAAGGCTGTATAATTAACCACTAAACCACAGAGCTGTACATTTGAGAGTTGTCAGTTTAGCATATCTTGTGTCTACCCTGAACAAATCCTCTTTTGTCACTGGCAAAACAGCTAATTGGCTGTTCGTGAAAGATATTGATACAGTTAAACTGACTTGCGTTGCTTACTAAGGTTAGCTCCACTACAAATAGCATCTATGAAGTGTATGGTGTTTGGTTTTGGATGTTTTAGCAGCGTATTAACCAGTAATAGGCTTTACCAGTATCTACTCACTTACTGGAATAGTCATAAGAATTGAGCAATTGCTAGCGAGTCTTCCAAAGCTATTTCATTTCATGGCATATGAATGTATTTTTATCTTTTATGGCATCACAATGTACTTTTTTCTTTCATTCGTGAATTACATTTATACACTAACTATCAATAAAGGTGACGATAACTAACTTTTTCATCAAGTGATAAGACAAGAAATTTGCGGAATCCACCAGAAATAGTTGCTATACTGTATAACCATAAACAGTTTTGGTTAAGGCTTACTGTAACATAGCTACTGAATGTTGTAGCCAGATTCGTTTTTGTCTATACTGACCCAAAAACCATGCACGGATGCGTACATCAAAAATCTACCCGAAACAGTCGCAATATAACCGTAAACAGTTTTATTTTAGGCTTACTGTAATGTACATAGTGAAGGATTGTGGTGGAAACATGACTACATTGGAATCAAGAGAATGAACTGGTGATAGTTCTAACTATTTTAATGCAAGATGGTAAGAATAAACGAGTAACCCTGACGAGCCTTTACAGATAGCGATGCATCCCTATCAAGAAGGAAGAAGATACAAAATAAGAAGAAGCAGAAGCCCCGTCCCTAGTGTGCTGCCCTCTAATAGGTGTATCATTGGTCCTTTGCCAACGTGTGACCCCATCTATTGGTTGCTATTATTCTGCCCTATGTTATTGCTAGGCTAGAGTGCTAAAAATGTATACGTGTTTAAGCACATATGCTGTTGTGTTTCCTCAATCTTGTCACAAAAATAAGTGCATTGTTTCCTGTTTTTGTCGCCCAAGAACAGCAGTGTCCTGTTATGTCCTGTCATCATCGACCGGTGTCATGTATGCATGTGAAACATAAAGCTAAAGTGTTGCAGTCTTCAAGCTGTTAGTTATTTCACCATAGGATGTAGCCAGCAATGTTTTTGTCTATGTGGAACAAATCCAAATGCATACTTTTTTTGGGTAAGGAGATTCGATCGTGGGACCGACAGCTTGCAGGTCCACTTCTCTAACCACTATGCTATTTAACAAGGTTGTTAGGTCGATGGGTCGGTCGGTGAGAAATATTCGCTCTTCTTGGCCAGCTCTGCTTATGCAGTCTGGCAAAACGTTCAGGTAATGTGCTCTATCCTCTTTGAAAAAAAAATCGGCTTAGCCCACCTTCAAGAAGCCTGTGAGTGGAGGTTTATTTGAAAACTAATATCCAATAGAAATCTTGCCACTCGGAATCTGCGGCACATTTTTTTAATAGGCAAATATCCAGATCTCCAAGGAGGCCAAGGGAAATTGGAGGTGTGGCTTTGTGAGACTACTTTCACACCAATGCTGCCAAAATGTCTCTGTTCAAACTTTCAGAACTTTTTTTCCTGCTGTTAATAGATATTAGAAGGATACATAGGCTACACGAAGATGAGCAAATCATGAGTAAGGGTTGATGTGCTAAGCAAATACCTAAAAAAATCTGAACAGAGCAAACACATGCACAGAATTTGATTCTCTTATGACAATACATTTCCAAATCCATAGGACCACACATTATACATCCATTTTCAAAAAAGTTGGGCTGCTGCATGAAATGCCAATTGAAACAATGCAATTATGTCCAAATCATTTATTCCAATATTTATAAGAAATTTCAACAAAGAAAACACATGAAATCTTGAAACTGAGAAATGTTATTGTTTTTGGAATACATACCCATTTGGAATTTGATGGCAGCAACACGTTTCAAAAAAGTTGGGACAGGGGCAGTGGTACTACACTGAACACATTTATAAACACAACACTTTTGTTTTTGCCCCCATTCATCATGAGCTGAACTCAAAGATGAAAGACATTCTCTATGTACACAAAAGGCCTATGTCTCTTAAATATTATTAATGAACACTTATCCTTTGAGATAATCCATCCACCTCAGAGGAGTGGCATATCAAGATGCTGATCAGACAGCAGTAGTAGTATTGCACAAGTGTGCCTTAGGCTGGCCACAATAAAAGGCCACATTGTCTGATGGCAGTGCTCCAAATCCTGTGTGTATTGTTGAGCATTAATGGGGCCTTCACAGATGTGCAAGTGACCCATGCCATGTGCACTAACACACCCCCATACCAACACGGATGCTGGATTTTGAACTGTGTTGAGTACAAGCCAGATGGTCCCTCCTATTTAGTCGAGGACGCGGCGTCCAAGACTCCCAAAAATAATTTCACATTTGATTTGCCAGAGTGATGAATCTCTCCACATCTTCACTCCTAACAGACCCATCTTCTCTGGAATGAACTTTTTATACCCGATCATCTTGCTGACCTGTTGCCAATTGACATAATTAGATGTGAGATGTTGCACCAGGTTCAGTTTTTTAGCATAACACAATTTTTCCAGTTTTTTGTTGCCTCTATTGACTTTTTGAAACATGTTGCTGTTTGGTTTAGATCTGCCACAAAACTGGAAAGGAACAGACTACAACATGTTGCTGGTACTCACACACTCAGTTGTCTGTGTCCAGTCAGTGATGTGATGCATCATCAGAAGAGGGGTTGTGATGTCCCAATCTGTTGAATGTATAACTGCAAAACAACGATTAGTGTGGTTCAACAGTCCATCGGACTTTCATCCACTGGGTATTGTTCCATCAACTTCCAACAATGAAGACTAGATCAGTCCGGAAAACTTGTGGATCTCAAAAGTTCCATCATCAGAGTGAAGCGTTCACCCTATTCAGACAAATTTCCAGAAAAGTCTATGTCAAAGTTCCTTTTCCAACTAGAACTGGCTTTGTTGTGGTTGACTCCTTGTGCTATATTTATCCTCGATAGCAGTGGAATAAGATTGTCGGACTTGACTTTGCTTAGCCAAATCAGAAATGGTTAGATCAACTCTATTCAACCATAAAACTGTTAGACATTACATCAAACAACACAATCTACAAATAAACCAATTAAAAACCTCCTGTAAATGGAAAATGTAAAACATAACAGATGCAGAAGCTCCGTTATAACTCTGCAAACAGAAAAACTCAGTTTTTTAATTGAACTCCTTATAATTACCAATTTGATTTGCCTGGAGCCCTTAGCTCAACTCTTCCCAATCATAATCAATTATCATATCATACATCCCCCCCTGCCTTCACTTCATTAAGTCAATGGAAAGTGACACCATGAGTGAATGCAGAACAATGACAAATACGGGCACAGGAGGCGCCATCCCTGAACCTGCAGTGGCCATCTTTTCAGGACGGACATGAAAAACTAGAGAATTGGTAGTAGGGATGGATCTATAATCCATTCGATAAGGAGTTGCATCCTGTATATTCATCAAAACAAAATGTAACATGTTAAAAAAAACACAAACATTCACTAACACCATCAAAGACATCAATGTGCAACATGGTCACTTGTGTGAAGGAATTATAAACTATATAACTTATTAACAAATTCGTCTTACAGAGCTAAACAGCTCTCATTTTGACTTTACCACAGCACCATCGCACAGGTCTGCAAAATTGGCTATCATGCATTTATAAAATCCTGTAGTTACTTGGCACATGCCTGACTAAAAAAATGGTCCGCCCCCCAGGGGATAAGCTGCACAAATGAATTATAGGAGTGAAAACTCCAGGTCCAGTGGTGTACCCACTGCAACCACTAGGGCAACTATATTAGCATAACTACAGCACACAAATTTAGCATTTTCACAGGACGATGGCCAAACTACCTCATGGCACTCAAACTCGTCTTGATGGACCTCCTAGATTTTAGGGAATTTACAAACATACATTAATGATTATTCCAAATGGTGGTGGTTGAACCCTTAACCACAACTTTTATGCATGTTCTTTTACCACGTCTGTGGTTCTGTTGATTGTTCTATCAGCAGAAATGGGGAATGACTTTGAAGGCTCTACCCTCACTTCATTTGGTTTGAAAGCCATACATTTCAACATTAAAGCTACTGAGAGGAAAATATATTTGACTTTCTCTTAAACATATTCAGTTTTGGTATAATGAAACATTATGTTGGTAAAATTACCATAGTTGAGACCAGTCTGAACATTAAATGTTAACCCTAAGTAATAGGCTACTCTTAATGGGAAAAGCAGATTGAGGCAATCCCAGGGGGTCTGCCCCCCTTCCTGGAGTTCAGGACCTCACTCAGTTACTATTAGGCCATAAAAGACAAATGTTTTGTTTAAAGTATAAGGAATTTAAATTCCAGCACATTAAAAATCTGACATGGTCCTCAGACTATCCTTTCAATGTAGCCGATATCATTCGTTTACTGAAGATTTAGATTTAATGTTTAGGGTGGAAATTAAGAGAACTCTCAAGAATGGCGATGTAGACAGAGAACAGATGTATGACGTCAGCAGAATCAAGGTACAATAAGTGATCCAAAGGACACTCAATGTAGGCCTTAAAAACTATTAACATCAATGCCCTATTTGTTCATTAGTCAATTTACCATCTTAGAATTTAAACTCCATTAACAAGTATCAGGCGTCTGTTTTAAAAAAAAAAACTAGTATTATCACAGTTATAATTGGTAAATACAAATAAGAGAAACTATATTATTTAACCAGACTCAAGTCAGCATTTAGAATACAACATCTAATTTATTATGCAGAGGAAACTCGCTTTAGCTGTATAACCCTCCCTTTTAAGGCTATATTGGATTCGAAAATCAGTCCTCATGGGACACCGCGTGTCTGCTTAACGTTAGATGTGTGTAATCTTCATTCTACCACTTATAAAATATATAAGGAGATAGAAAACACAATTCTTTAACTTTTTAAACCATGAAACTATTTTACCAGATTAGAAAATCATTGTACCAATTTCTAATCCATCACTAGGTTTCAGATGTACCCATGTGTGCTAGCAAAATGTAGCATGTAGTAGGCCTGTTAAAGCCCAACCACATTGTCATTAGACCATTAAGGCCTAACGATTTTAAACATTATCATCAACGCAATAAATACGTTTGACTCCAAATTAAAAAGTAAACATGACAAAGCACAACAAAACAGGCTATTTCTTGAATACCTATTAAAACATGTTCAAGCATGACAGATTTCGAATGCCTATTAAAACATGCGATATATCATCAAGTGCTTTTCAAACTTCATGTAATACTTAATTAAATGAGCTTGGCTATTACCGAGAAAGGTGATCAGGTTTCCTTGATAAGTTCCAGCTTCATTCAATGGTTAGGTAAGACACATTTTAGGAAAGTAACATTTAAGAACTCTATGAATCAATGATTATGAAAGCTCACGTCAGTTCCTAGTATCGTCCATTATTCCAGGATCCCATAAAAGTGACTCCATCTCGAGACTACGGTATGTCGGCCTGGTAGTGAAACAGAATGAATCCGTGTCCATTCGGCTTGTCTCCAGTCCCGCATTACGACGGTCGTCCCCTCTCGGCCATC
>JACXGJ010013475.1:0-16372 GCA_016801105.1 Esox niger | reverse complement strand
CCTCCAAGCATCCTGACAGGTTTAGGGGGGCTAACCTCATATCCTCCAAGCTCCTGTGCGCCCAGAGCCTCCTGGATCAGATCACCAACTGACAGGACATGGATGCCCTGGACTGGATTAGAAGGCCAAAGACAGAGATGATAGTTTTCAGATTTGTTATTTCACATTTACCCATTGCAAATGTTCATTCTACGTGTTATTATAAGGTTTGTTAGAACGAAAGTACATGAATCCACTTTTACAAAGATGCCTGTCAGAAATGAAACAGCGTGTTGCTGTCAGATGCTGAGTGACACAGTATGACACGGCGACACAGCGTGATACTGCCAATGCACGTTGCTGAGTGATTCATGAGTCATGCTGTTTGACACAGTACCGAGTGATTCATGAGTCATGCTGTTTGATACATCACAATGCTTAGTGATGCATGCCACTTGACACTGGACAATGTTGAGTGATTCATGAGTCATTCCACACAGCACGTTGCTGAGTGATTCATGACACTGCATGACACTGAGGTTAAGTGCACAATCCTGCACTGTATGACAACATGTGATAATGTATGATACAATGTGATAATGCATCAGATGCTTGATGACATACCTTGAGCGATCCTGGCTAAGCATGTGCTCTTTCCGGAGAAGGGCTTCCCCAACACACAGGCTTTAAGGGTGTAGCGAGGGAAGACGGGTGGGGGGGTGGCTGGCTTCGGGGGGTTCACCATGGTGTGCAGACGGAGCACCACGTGTTCCAGGATGTTACTGACGGACGGCGGGGGCTTTGGTCCCTCCCCCTCCGGCCAGGCCCACTCACCTGTCATGCTCTGAGATCACACACAGAATCAACACATAGAACATTGAGCCTGACCCTGAACTCTGACCCTGGACCTGCTAGCCCAGGGCTGATTGGGCTTTCATGGAGCTGGGACTTTATAGCTCTCCCTGACCTGGGATGAGGCACTGCAGGTGCCCCACTCACACATGTAGCACCCTGGTCATATTCTACACTTGCTACAGCATTTTAAGACAAGTCAAATGTCAAAGTTTTTAATTGTCAGGTTCAAGGAATTACATGCGTCAACAATAAAATTCTTCTGATATGGCATGAAACCGCTATGTAGTAACTAAGACATATATAAAGCAAAAGAACAATAGTACATATACATAACAATAGTAACTAGAAGCAATTTCAAATAATGTAGAAATGGGAAAATGAAATGGGAGTATGAAAACAAATCTTAAATATTATACACCGATCAGCCATAAAATGATGACCACCTGCCCATTACTCCTGTTTCTAATACATCAACTTTGAGGACAGAATGTTCACATGCATCCTAATATATCCCACCCACTGACCGGTGCCATGATGATGAGATTATCAGTGTTATTCACTTCACCTGTCAGTGGTCATTATGTTATGGCTGATGGGTGTATCAGTGTTATTCACTTCACCTGTCAGTGGTCATTATGTTATGGCTGATGGGTGTATCAGTGTTATTCACTTCACCTGTCAGTGGTCATTATGTTATGGCTGATGGGTGTATCAGTGTTATTCACTTCACCTGTCAGTGGTCATTATGTTATGGCTGATGGGTGTATCAGTGTTATTCACTTCAAATGTTAGTGGTCATTATGTTATGGCTGATGGGTGTATCAGTGTTATTCACTTCAAATGTTAGTGGTCATAATGTTATGGCTGATGGGTGTATCAGTGTTATTCACTCCACCTGTCAGTGGTCATTATGTTATGGCTGATGGGTGTGAACATAAGTGTTGCAGTGCCTATAAACGGATTAACTAAAATGTGCCATAGAAAGTGGCCAGATCAAATTAAGTGTTCATGTGATCAACAGACCAGTGACTACTTGAAGACAACTGGGTCTATTTGTTCGTTTTTTATTGGACATTTCCACCCAACTCACCATGTAGTCGTCATAGTCCTGGTCATTAAGGATGTCCTGTTTGTCAGCCTTGATGACCTGCTCTGAGGTGGGGTCAGCCGGTAGCTCCTCCAGACAACCCCTGTCATATAGGGGCTTGCCCCAATAAAACAGCTCCTTCCACTCACGCATCATCTTCAGCGGGATGAGGCTGCGGACAATGTAGCAAGGAGACATGTTGAGACCGAAACGTGTTGAGACCGAGACGTGTTGAGACCGAGACGTGTTGAGACCGAGACGCGTTGAGGGCATTTAAAGACTTAGAACCCCCATGCCAGGTAATTGTATTTATATGTCTTACCGAAAAAAGTTGAATGAACAGCAACAGGCTGGGGGAATAGTTAGGGAATAATTGTAGGAAGAGGAGAGGGGAGGAATGAGCCAACTGGAAGCTGAGGATGATTATGTTGCTGTGTTGTTATTAGGGCCAGGCAGGAAATGTTGACCATGACACCAGGGTTAAATACCCCTAACTCCTATAACGGGTGCCATTCTACCATGCTATCAGCCAATCAGGTCTGTGTAAGTAAACAGCTTCATTTGTTTCCCTAACGTCCCCTAAAGCATGTCCTTTAACCAACTCAAAAACCATGAATAAGCATTTATGCAAGACTCGGAATCGACTAGGTACCCAGGCTAATACGTGTATGACATAAAATGAATGAGAAGCAAAAGAAGAAAAAAAGGCTGAACTTTCTGAAAGACAGCCACATACTTTCCAGTTAGGAGCCGGTATTCCCCGGCCTTCGTGACCAGGTCCACTATCTGCTCCACGACGCCTCGACAGTAGTCAAAATGCTTCCGGTAGCGAGCCATGACGCGCCCCGCCGCAATCACCTCATGTAGCTCCATCTGTTTCCGAATTTCCTCTGCGTGATCCAAGCTGGCCTGGCGTGCTAGAGCCTTTCAATCATGAAATTGTGGTTTTACTTCCTGCTTAACAATCGTGGGTAAACTAGCCAAGTCCATAATGCTATGGATCTCACCGCCTCCCTGTCCAATGCCTCTTGGAAATCCCGTTGACGTCGCTCCTGGTGCTGTTTGTCACGGAGCAGGCGGTTCTGCAGAATAACCTCCTTCTGCTGGCGAAGTTGCATGAGCTGGACGGCCAGACGTTTCTCCTGCTGGGTCTGACGAGTCAGGCGCTCCACTAGCTGCTCCTCTCGAAGGGCCTCCTGTACGAAAGGAGAACACAATTTTGGTTTATGGCAAACTCGTCTCTCGGCTCCCCGGTCAATTCTGTAAATCCCCTGCTGAGAGTGAACCTTTACCACATATCAACACAGTAAGGAGGCAGCCATAAACCTGGCCACGTGTAAAGACAGAAACTGTGAAAGCTGGTGTGAGGTGGTCAAGTCCCCATGTCGCCTGCTCACCTCTTGGGCCTCGTGCGCCTTCAGTTGCTCCACCAGAAAGCGGCGTCTACGTTTCTCTCTCTGCTGACGAGCTGCGGCGTCCTCCTCCAACCTCTGGCGGATCCTCTGGATGTACCCGCTGTTGGCCGCAGCCGCCTCCTCAGCACCTGGAGCACGTGAAGCGTGACTGCCAAAGGCCTCAGTGTGGAAGGGGGACGTCTGATGGGCACTGTGGATGTGGAGGATGGATGAGGGTTCTGCGCTGACAGATGAAGCTTCTTGGGGTGCAGTGTTCATCCAGGGGGAGTATAGACTTTTTGGATCCAGATTGGGTGTCCTATTCTGGCAAGCTTGTTACATAGGCCCAAAAACTGTGGCATTATTTGAATAAACTGAAAGATCCTCGTTTTTTTTATATATTGCACAATGGGGTTTTGTTCTAAACATACCTGAAAGAGGAAGCGCCAAAGCGCTCAGCAGGAGACAACTTCGTCCGGTTCTTCTCAAACTGGCCGATTTCCAAGCGAACTTTCTGTAAGAAGAACATGATGAAAGAGTCCCATATTGGACAGTTAACAAAGGTCTGTGAGGTTCTATGTAAATGATCCAAAGCATATTAATGTGCGATCTGTGGTGTGGACCTAAGCCATCCGACACTGGGACAAGTTCAGCCTAGTTTCTGATCTGGGATGGCTTGCATTTCTGGCTAAATGTACAATTACTTGATGGGAAGCTGCTCCTAGATCTGTACCTGAAGGAAACATCACCTGGGAGCACATAACATGTTAGATTGTCGTTCCCCTCATCTGGTATTCTTCCTCTCATTACCAGAGATTCTAAACCTTCTTTACTGCACACAGCCTGAGCACACTTTACCTCAGCCTCCCGACTCTTCCAATGCTGCTGGTGGCCCTCGAGGGCCTTTGATGTTCGGTTGGGAGGGGGTTTAGGAATCTGGATGATGGCGGCCTGAATTTGAGTCATCTTTTCACGCTGTTTTTTGTGTGTCTGTCGGTGCTGAAATGAATGATTTAAACGATGGCCGCGTTACTCTGGGCTAAGGTCAGTGTTACACCAAGAACATGAACATGGCCTCTATCTTATACCTTCTCAACATCCCGGAGTCTCATCTCTTCCAGCACTCTCTGACGTTTTTGCTCCTCCACACTGCGGGCAATGACCGACTTGTCACACATCGCTTGGCCTTTGAGTTCATACTTCAGAGCAATTTTTTGGAGTTTCAGATCAGCCTCCCTCTTAACAACTGTCCTCAGGCGCTAGGAGAATAAAGACAGTGAAAACATATTTGCTGTTGTGTTTTCATCTGACAAAATACATACTACAGTAAACAAAGGCTGGGTCACAAAGGATGTGGGTTGGATTCAAAGCCACATCAATACGGCAAACATGCCGTCAGCATTCGAAGGCACAAACCGGGACAGCCCCCCCTCCAGTCACATCCAAAGCTGTTTCAAGTTCCAAACCAGCCGCGAATGCCAAACCAGCCACAAGGTCCAAACCAGCTAGCCACCTGGGAAGCAACGATGAAGGAAAGCAACAGGCCTGTTTTGGTGAGGGAGCCCTGGGTCACTGACCTTGCGGTAGATGTCGTTCTCCAAGCGGTGGAGGTATGCCGTGCCGCTTGGCCGCATGGCCTCCATCGCCGTGCCTGTTAGGCCTGCCATCTTCTTCCTCTGCAACAGTATGTAGAGCTGATAAAGGAGGCGTGTGGCGGCGCCGCGCTCCTCCTGCATTACGGCCTGAGCCGTGCTCAGGTTGAAGGGCACTCCCAGTAGTTTCAGTGTGGGCTCAACACGTGTGAAGTTATTCAGCTTTGAGCTTGCTGTGCTAAGGGATGCAAGAGGTTGTGCAACTTAGTCAGCTGCCTTGTTAAAAATAACACATGACATCTAACATGCGATGGTATCCGAAACTGATTCTAACTCACTTGCTCTTTAGAAACAGATCAAAATCCTCCTGCAGTTGATATTTATGCAGGACCTCCCCGATAAGATAACCATTTGCAAAATCCTTAGAGAAGGACCTAGGGGCTGTAAAAGAGTAACATTACAAATGACATTTTTACATACCTACATGTGCACTAGGCTTCTATTTACTGTTGAATTAGTCAAATGCTTTTAACGGCCTTTTTACATCAGCAGTTGTATCAAAATGCTCATACAGATATCCAGACAAAAACCCTAAATAGTGAGCAATACAACTATAAAAGGACCGACATAAGAAAATACTTAGAAAGGCAGAAACTTATAAAGAAACCCGGAGAGGAACTGGGCTCTGTCTGATAGGAGGGGGAACCTCTTCTTGCTACACATGCATATGTAGGGGATGAGAGCTAACCAGCAATCTTGCTTGTGTATGGCGCCTTATGCAATTCCAACACAATGTCCCTTTGACCATATAAACAAAAATTCCTATTCAAGGAATCTGAAGATTTCTTTTTACGGTGCTGTGGCTAATAATTGTGGCTTTGCCCGTATCTTTTAATAATTTAGATTTACGTTAGTAGGAGAACTAGCTAAGAGAGGCACAAACAAAACAAAAAAATTACAATACAATATACACCTACACGTTGGTTGCATTGAAATAAACGCAAATATTATTGTAAGCTGGCTACTTAGCTACACTACAGTTAGCTACCTCTGCCTAGCTAGTACAACTTAGAAGTTTTCACTTACCCACAGACTTTGATAGCCGGAGCTCTATGTTTAGCCATCTGCATATTATATCCGACATTACTTCGTTGTTTTCTGTGGCCAAATAATATCCTAATTAGCTACCTCTCCAATTTGTTCGGGCAGGCTTGACTGAGGACGATATCAACCTCAAGGTGTGCCGTTGCCATAGTGATATGTCAACTGAAAACAGAACTGATTGCGGGGTCCAGGGCAAGAAACAACGACGCGTCTTACCGCAAAAATTAACCTACCAAATATGGGATGGCTTTAGTGACTACTTTCATTTCGCCAACAGCAAATGAGGCCTTCCATCCTTATAGAAGTTCAAAGAACCTGCCAACTATGGCCTGGCTTTGAGGACTGACTTCCTTGTGCCCATCCATCCTAGTAGACTTGTTCTACAGGGTGTGTACCTAGATTTTTAAGTTAATTTAACACAGCGTTCCTTTCCAAATGCAGTACAATCCGTGAGAGGTTTTGCGAAAAAAATGACAGCAAAAATGTAGTAATATATTTATTGCCTTAAAACAAGTTGCAACAGTGTTAGCGGTGTTTACAATTAGTGTTTTCATTTTGTTCAGTAAATAATGCTAAAATATATTTTTCTTCAACCAAATGTGCATACTGAATGGTCCCCTATTCCCTTTAGGATTAGTGCAATATGTAAGGGATAGGGTACGCGATAGGGCTCCATTTGGGACGCACCCCAAAGCATAGTGTTCAATAGTTCAGAATAAGAGCTGCACAAACTCTGACAGGCAAGCAATCATGCACAAAAATTGCATTATTAGTGTTTACATATTTAGTAGAGAGTATATATTTGATTTAATTTGTATATTGATGGAAATGGTGAATATAGTTCACACAACAGTGTTGTCCTAGTACTTGGCACACTAGTTTATACAACATGCACAAGTCTCAAGGCAAAGCAAGGCCACAAGAGCTATAACCAGACATCGTGATTCTCGACACTGCATTATTTCAACACAAGCTGAAGCAGTTGTAATGCCTCCAGTTACATTGGACAGTGTAAACAAACAGATTGACTCACCCTGGTAACATGTAACAGATCTAGCATGGCGAAATCACTGAATCCCCGAAAAGACAGAAAATACTTCTAGAGCAATTAAAAATAAAATTATTGACACTGATGTGAGAAACACATAATTTTATATATACTTTTTTTTTTAAAGTTCAGAGCAAGAAGAAATGCCAAATTCACCAAACAAACAAAATATCAATACATAGAGTTAATCTCCAACAGTCTTGGAAACAGAGTATAAACGTTTCCCAAAAGGCATCCTATTCATAGGATGTATTTTCGGGAGCCAGACTAAGTTGTTTAAAGCCATGCATTCTCATCCCTCTAAATGACTACCCTGACCATTACACATTTATGTCACAGTAGTACTCAAAGCTTTGTTGCTGGAGGCTCGGAAATAACAAACATTTCTAGATCAGCCAGAGTGTCAGCGGGACTGGGCAAAAACGCCTGCTCCTTGTCACTGACAATATGCAGTGGAGTGCTTAAACAGATCTCGGACCAGGCTATGACGAGATGTCAATGTACACTTGAAGATTTTGACACCTGCTACCAGACAGTCCTGTGCCCACTCTTAACTGCCTGGGAAATTTGATACAACAAACACGGGACACCTGGATCAAAAAAAAAAAAAAAAAAAGTACACCTGGATCTACCTCAAAAACACTTGCTAGTTCTAGAACTAGCAGTCCAGTTTACCTTAGAACAGCAGTTCTCAAACACCAACAGTAAATCTGAGGCTGTATATATAGTGCATACTTTCACAGTAACAATTCCATATGCAGCTGTAGAACGTCTGAATAATGCCAAAAACAAGGAAGACAAAACATAACTTTTGTACAATTAGCAGGTTTGGAGTCAGCTCAGAAAGTTAACCATAATTCCAATTCCTGTTTCTTTTTCATGAAAAGCACCGAGTAGAATTTAAATGGATATTTCAGTGTGCTTTAACTTAAACTGACCCGAACCAGTACTATTACAGAGGACTACCTCCACCCATATTTCACTGTTCAGAGGATAACTACAAATTATTACCTGTACATAATGTGTTCTGTTTTTGTTTTTAAACCAGATAATTATCTAGTGACAAGGCATAAAATGCCGGTTAAATGAATGGAAGCTTAACATTCTCAAGGCAAGATGTATTTTTTGTTTACACTGTCAGTCAACAGACATGACTTCAGTAGTCATATTGTCAACCGACATGACTTCAGTAGTCATATTGTCAACCGACATGACTTCAGTAGTCATACTGTCAACAGACATGACTTCAGTACTCATACTGTCAACAGACATGACTTCAGTAGTCATATTGTCAACAGACATAACTTCAATAGTCATATTGTCAACCGATATGACTTCAGTAGTCATATTGTCAACCGACATGACTTCAGTAGTCATATTGTCAACCGACATGACTTCAGTAGTCATATTGTCAACCGACATGACTTCAGTAGTCATACTGTCAACAGACATGACTTCAGTAGTTATATTGTCAACAGACATGACTTCAATAGTCATATTGTGACATGATTTGGTATAATGCTGCATAACATTCAGCAAAATCAATGGCCCAAAATATCCAGAATATACAACATCTAAATAAAAAAATAATTTATTTTTACTTTAGAAGGTGAAGGTGCTGCATTCAAAATGCTAATTTTAGCAAAATGAAATTGGTAGAACTAACTTAGACACCACATTTACTAAGGACACCTCAAGTTTTGAGGCCCTAAAAGCTCCTAGATTAATCACTGATCACAACAAAACATTGATAATCCATTTCTTCATATAATACTAGCTTATTTGAGTAACTACTTGCTATAACTAGACAGTTCCAGAGGATGACAGTAACAAATTCACACTTTCAAATGAGCAGTCTTATGTCCAACTTCGTGTGTGAGCTTCAGGGCGTTCTGTTCGGGAAA
Source organism: Esox niger (assembly GCA_016801105.1). NCBI lineage: Eukaryota > Metazoa > Chordata > Actinopteri > Esociformes > Esocidae > Esox > Esox niger. Next base: position 7,409 of record JACXGJ010013475.1, on the reverse strand, counting down.
CAATTTACATTTACTACTAGAATTCCTGTAGCACAGCAGCACGCATATCGCGGAACACAGTCATCACAAAGGCGGTCGAGCAAAATGAGGATTCTGTGATTTGTGTTAGTATAGTCGTTAGAGTTCTCTTCACATCCCCACACGTAAGTGTCCATTTGTGAGTTCACACCAGAACGTAGTACAGAAACACGACATTAAAGTGAGCATTAACAAATGCCATGTTAGGAAGGTGATGAATGGCAGTGAAAAACCGGAAGTGACACTCTGGGCCATCACTGTGACATCGGGCGGCCTCAGGGTTTGCCTGTGAGGAAGTGGTGGAACCAGGTCGTTGTCGAGGAGTGGTTCTCCTTGCCCTCCCGCGAAGACGCGTCTTCAGGGAGAAGGAACTGGGAGGAGGTGACCGATGTCGGACTGCCGATGCAGGCTTGGTCCAAGCCGCCGTCCTCAGCTTCTGAGGAGTCCGGCTTCCAGGAGCACTGGGGCTGATACCCTCCGAAAGAGCCCAGCTCAGGGGCCTCCTCTGGGGCAGTGTGGACTGCTGCTGGGTACGACGTCGACTGCATCTGGGGCTGGTAACCTCCGCCACCAACACGTTGTCCGAGGCCGAGCGCAGCGGGCTGGGGCTGGGTTGGGGCCGGAGAGGACGCCGAGGCCTGGATGCCGGTGTAGGTGACATCTGTGCGCCCGGAGTCCATGGAGCCGAGGGAGGAGGCCGAGGAATCGAACACATAGGGGTGTTTCCCGGAACCGGAGCCTTCCCCCACCACATGGTTGTAGTATCGGAGCGCAAGGGGCTTGTCGCTGTCGTCGTCCTCATCCAACTCGGGAACGGTCACCAGGGCATCTTTGCTGGATTCCCACTCAGGGTTCTCCACGATGTGTACCATACTGTGAGGAGAAGGCTTCACGTCCAACGTTCCCTTGGAAAAAAACACATCATACACTGATTTGTCCGTATTTTGGAAAGGTCGCCAGAAATACCAGTTTTAGGTTTCCATATTTCTCGCTGAGAATGCTTACCTGAGTGATCCCCCAGTCTCCTGGTAGCTTTGGCTCTGGAATCTCCGGGTAGAAGGCCTTCTTCACCCTAAATGTACACAAATAACAGATTTAACACAAATTCTACATTGGAATGAAATGGATGAATTTACCTGGTCACAAGTACATTTGGCATACCAACAGTAAAAAATGACTGGTACTTGGGCTATGTAAGAAAACACTGGCCTACCATTTCCTCTTCCTGTAGCAAAGACTACTGATGAGGGCGATGAGACAGGTCATGACCCCCAGGGAAACCAGGATCTCCAAGATCAGCCAATCAGCTACAGGGAAGTACAAATTAAAGACCTAGGGTTTATTTCCTGGAGAAATAAAATCCCTCACGCGCTCCGGTTTACACGATGGTGCAATCAGAGTAATTAACAATGAAATATGAAGATTTTAAAGAGGACATTGAGAGAACGTACTGTAGGGCTTCAGTGAGATGAACCCTGTGACCCCTTCGTCCTCTCCGGCCGCGGTGTAGGCCTTGACCGTGAACTTGTAGGAGCCGGGACTCAGATGACTGACGGTGAGGTTAGTAAGCTGTGGATCGGTGAGGTTGGCTGCCGATCACAAGAAGCAAACGGATTAGATGCTGCTGAGACGCGCAGTTTAGCATATGAAATTAGCATTACATCAGGGACCCCAACCAACATTGACTCTCTTTTTCTGAGACACTTGATGTTCTGCCGTCCAGGCGCTGTTTTAAAGAGACTTAGTGCAGCGAGGAATAGCAAGGTAGATGTCAACCCGGTTACCATATAGGGTGAGGTGTGGGTAAGGTAGATGTCGACCCGGTTACCATATAGGGTGAGGTGTGGGCAAGGTAGATGTCGACCCGGTTACCATATAGGGTGAGGTGTGTGCCAGGTAGATGTCGACCCGGTTACCATATAGGGTGAGGTGTGGGCCAGGTAGATGTCGACCCAGTTACCATATAGGGTGAGGTGTGGGCCAGGTAGATGTCGACCCGGTTATCATATAGGGTGAGGTGTGAAGTGTGGGCCAGGTAGATGTCGACCCGGTTAGCATATAGGGTGAGGTGTGGGCCAGGTAGATGTCGACCCGGTTACCATATAGGGTGAGGTGTGGGCCAGGTAGATGTCGACCCGGTTACCATATAGGGTGAGGTGTGGGCCAGGTAGATGTCGACCCGGTTACCATATAGGGTGAGGTGTGAAGTGTGGGTCAGGTAAATGTTGTATCCCAGGATGAAACCTCTCTGTTGCTCCAGTGGAATCTGGTCCCAGGTCAGCTGGACATCAGAGCCTTGCTGATCTAGGGACAGGCCAGGGACCGACATGGACGGGGCTACAGAGAGGAGGGAAAATGTGACGATGTGCTTCACAAAATACTAAAAGATCTCGACCTATCCCTAGAAGAGCAGAAAGTGTGGCACTGAAAACACACAGAGGTCATACACACTACGCTGCCAGACGCTCAACAGCTGAGCACAAACTGCATCCGAACTCACCCAGCTCCTGCATGTACCCGTGCCATCTCTCCAGCAGCCGCGGCGCCTCCGACGAACAGGCATACACGGACAGTGTGTATCTCACGCCTGACAAAAAGTTACCTGCAAAGGAGAAAAACGCTAAGTGGCATCCCGGCTGTCCATCTGGCATGTCTGGGACAAAGGCCCAAAAGGCCGGTCACACGCAAAAATAGACATAACATCTGATCTACAACAGGACGTTAAAAGAACACGACCACACCGAGACTCACTGGACTGAACCACAGCGGATGTGTTGTCCGACGCCACCCTGGTCCACTCCACACTGCAGTCCAGTGTACAGCCAGTGCGGTACCACTCCAACACGTGGCCACAGCTAGCATTAGCATGGGCCGCCCAGGACAGCGGGAAACCGCTGCCGTTGAACGCAACCCTGGAAACAGGGATCTCCCTTTCATCTGAAAGACAGTCAGAGGTTGCTCTCAAGTCTTAGGGCCTTTTCGCGTCCCCAGCATGCATCACTTTTCCAACGTGAGCGTCCGTACTCACAGAGGGTTTCTAGTTTCCTCCCGCCCCAATTATACTAAAGTAAATTAAACAACTAATCCGGCAGTCGTGTTCTGATATGCAACATCTGCACCACGTTTCTCACCCAGGACGTGTCCGGGGACGATGCTGTTTGCTGGGACGGAGGCACCAGCAGGGTTCCAGGCTGTGACCGTGACTTTACTCCCATGGTCAGTCACATTGATGGGCAGACTGTGTGTGGTCGGAGGGAGGGTGACAGTCTGTTGGATATTCTCCTCGGGGCTCCACAGGGTCACCTCATAACCGCTGACCTGGCCATGGCTCTGTCGCTTGGTTAGAGGCTAAAGGGGAAAAGGAGGGGAAAACCAACAGCCAGTGATGAGTACACCCAGGGACAAATGGAAGGCGCCCACCAGTGAAAACACTACTCTGAAAGCTTTGTCAAAAACGAGGTATGTTGTTTCATGTGAAGACAGCGTCACCAGTGTCTCTGGTCTTTGAGCGGTAACTCGTTGAACTTGCACCTCCATTGACAGATACAGGTTGCCAAAACATACTCTCAAATGTAATGGTGGTGAACACGTCGATGGCACAAACATTTACAAAAAGAATTGTACTTGTTGAAAGATCCATTTTGTCAGTTTAGAGGTGACAGGACTGACTCTCGGCTATAAACCCGTATCATAGTCTAGACGTCACAAATAATTGGATATGCGCATGGATGTAAGCCTATCAAATAGCCTATTCTTCTGTCCCGCCCTTATCCGTTCAGGAAGCTATTAAACTAAATGAACACATCATCTAAACTGCAACACTAATCTGACTAAGAAGTATTAATGGATAGCCTGTTGAGAAGGGTTGGGGAATTTGTTTGGCATGCTCTGGCAGTTTATGGACATAGGTTTTAACATCATACTCTAAACCACCTGATAATCTTCTAATTTCGTAAGGCCTGGACACCCCCAAGGACCAGAGACGACTAAACATGCGCTAATCTCCCCGTGTTTCATTGTAGGTAGAGTGTACTTTTCATTTCATGCATCATTTGGTCGTCAGTGAACAAAGCGCTGTTTACTATATTATCTAAGAATTTCTAAATCTTTTCACCGGTCCACAAAAACATTGAGTTTTTTGGTGGGTTTTCTCCAGGTAGAAAATGTGGTAGAAAATGTGGATTTCAACTGGTCGTGGGGCTTTACGGCTAAAGAGAGACGAAAATGCAATATTTGGAGAGAAAATATATAGTCCAGGACACTTTTTATGTCTGGAAAACCAATTTGTTCAGCTACTGGATTGTACTGTAAAAAAAGCTGGCTAACCATAAAAAGCTGCTTGTTAGTACTTACTTTCCACAGAACACGGCCGAAGTCGTCGCTTTTCATCCATACCCATACATCAGGAGTATCTGGGCCTGGCACAGAGGGGAGACACTGAATGAGATTCTGTTTGTCTGAAAATCTTAACTAATACATCCCTGTAAATGGAATGGTCTTTTCCAATTCCCTACTAATGGGAGTCATTCTTTCAGATGGATTTGTATTGTTGTAATGGTACACCTAGAAGGACTTATCTCTAGAGAATATTGTCAATACCAATCCCAGTGTCTAGGAAATTAATGTCCATAAAGATGATGGAATACATTTCAGGACAGTTCTGATCTCCAGCGACAGAGTTGAGTGCTTACGGTCCATTTTGGTTTTGAATCCCAGGGGTGAACTCCACTCTCCCCATTTCCAGAAATTCCTCTGCGCGCCACAGCGGACCCTAGCACTGTAATCTTCATTGGGTTCTAAGTCCTTCAGTACCACGCTGTTCAATCCAACACCAGTGTAGGTTCTCTAGATTGTGTTTTTTAAACAAAAAAGAACGATAAGTTAACTGCAAATTGCAGTGGTTTCTAAATGTTAACCTCCCCTTTCGACTTTTTTGGAAATGAAAGAAAAAGGTGCAGTGGTCTTTTCATTTTTTCTGGAGCAATTTTTTTATAAAAGGTGTTTTAATTGAAAACTTTGTTTAAAATCAAACAAAACCCAAAGTTATTATGATAGCATTGAAAGGATTTTTCTACAGGGTGACAGGGTTTTTCTCTACATCCCAGAATCTAGGTTTGACCCAGACTGTTTCTGTTAGAACATGTTGCTCCTTAGAGTTAAAAACATCCTAACTTATGGAATATCTTACAGGGAGACTTTAAGTGCTTTTCTTAATGTGTGTATTTCATTTTGTATGTTTTTAATATTGCTGTAATGCAGGCCCATGTGTAAAAGAGACCCTTCCCTTTTATAAATAAAATAAAAAATATTTATGATTTCAAATCAACACTATGAGCAATGGTGGTCAGAATACTTGTCCCTCTTTGGTCATTGTTTAACCTGTGTTAAAAGTCAGTGACTCAAGGATCATAAACAAGTATTCAAAATTGCTTCTAAAGTTTTAGAATTACATTGTAATAAATGCTAAAATATGACAATTTATTTCCATTGGCTGAAAAGTGTGTTTTTGCAATCAAGGTTTTCGTCCAACAGCGACTATCCGCTTTGACTGAATGAATGGATGATAAGCAACAGGCCATATGGTCAGGAACATGGGAAGTTGTTCCAGCCTTTCCGGAATACCATACTCAAATATAGTTTAGTATTTTGTTTACCAACCCACTGGCTAAGTACACAAGCCTACAATAAATTGTTATGGTCAGCAGTCAAGACGCACAGTCTCTGTCAGTGCTCTGTCATGTCCACTCTTACCGTGCTGTTGTTCCACAGGTTGGTCAGATGCACCTGGCAGATGAGGGACAGTGTCTTATAGCCCTCTACACTCCACTTCCATTCCACACTGGCATTCCAGGCTTGGACAACCCGGGCGGCCAAATTCACAGGGGCCAGTGGACGGACTGGCAACGGCACATTTAAAAGAAGTGAGATGGGCAAAACAAACAAACAATCAGAAGACTACAGCTCATTCTCCGCAGGAACACATTGTAGGATGCTGATGACAACGCAGTGGTGTCAACTATGGGCCCATCCCCAAGCCCTCACCTCTGTGGTCCAGATCGGCCGCATCGGTCAGCCAGAACTGGCCCAGCGGGTTGCGAGCCACTAGGGTCCAGTTTCCTTCCCACTGGTCCAAACCACACTGCATCTTGGGTTTTTCAACGGAGCAGGGCCTGAACAAGACAATGGAAAATATAAAGGCAACTAGAGTCTGGACCATGTTATCCAAAGCTCACCCCCAGTTTCAGAATGTACCTTCCGTTCAGAGTGTAGTTGGTCCTGCGCTCCTTTCCATAGAGGTAGGTATCCCTGCCCTCTGTCCAAGTACAGTTCACAGAGACCAGGTCATGTGTTTCACAAACCAGGTCACTGGGCAGAGGAGGGTCTGGAGATGGGGGGAGGGGTTAAACACTTAGATAAATTACAAACATCGGGTTTAACTGTTAAATCATCAAGTGTATGTCGAAGGATCCCAGCTTAAAGGGTTGCTTTCCCAAAACCAGATTAAGCCTAGTTATGGAATCAAATTCATCTAAGGACGGTACTGTTTTTAGTTGAGGACCAGGGTTAGTCTGTATCAGGGAAACTGCCCCTCAGCTTTAATGCAGATCATTCTACATATCGGACATTCAACTCCTTCACGACACCACGAGAGTGGGCCGTAAATGTCAGGGAGCAGAATAAATGTCACGTGGTGAACTCACATCCCACAAACACCACGGCCCCAGTGTCCGCGGTATGGAGTGTTTTTTTCTCGTTGCTGCAGAACACATTAGTCCCTGAGGATTTGGACGGGCTCTGATTGGATATCGTGGCAGAGTAGGTCCGCCTACTGAGCATGGTCTCATTCAAACGGGTTCGACTGTACCATATGCTACCAAACTGCCGACCCTCAGCTACGATGCAGCAGAATGTCATGCTGCTCCCCACAGGAACCACTTTCCCTTCTGGGTACATCTGTGGCTCTGCATGGTACGGGAGGTCCATCCCTGGAGAAGAAAAAAACATTGACATTTTAAAGATATTTTTTTAATGCTTTTCCGGATCAAAGAGGGACACTCCTAGGAGGATAAGCATGAGACCACCCTGGATGGATCAAAGAGAGACCACCCAGGGAGGATTAGTGAGAGACCAATTTGGAGGATCAGCGAGAGACCAATCTAGGTGGATCAGAGACCACCTTGGGAGGATCAGAGGGAGACCAATCTAGGTGGATCAGAGACCACCTTGGGAGGATCAGAGAGAGACCAATCTAGGTGGATCAGAGACCACCTTGGGAGGATCAGAGAGAGACCAATCTAGGTGGATCAGAGACCACCTTGGGAGGATCAGAGAGAGACCAATCTAGGTGGATCAGAGACCACCTTGGGAGGATCAGAGAGAGACCAATCTAG
>JACXGJ010013474.1:0-16195 GCA_016801105.1 Esox niger | reverse complement strand
ACACACACACACACACACACACACACACACACACACTCCCCCAAAGCAGCCTTTATCCTTTAATGGAGTGCAGTTCTGAAAACACTCTGAGAATCACGCCCCAATGTCTCTCAGCGGCCAGAGTTGTGTTGCTGGACGATTGCCAGACTGTGTTGACCTCTGCCCTTAACGGTCCGGGCTATTAAGATGGACTTAAGGTTTGTGTCCTTTTGATGTAGCTGGAGCTGCCCCCCCATGAGGATGGCTAACGACTGCTTTAATGAGCGCTCTTAGCCCTATGTGATTGTGGTAATGGTAAAAGCCACCGGGAGGCAGGGGTTGGGGGTCGCGGGGAGCAGACTCTGCAAGACCTGACTTTAACCTTTCATTTGACTTCTAATAAAGAGTGGGTCTGGAAACGTCCTCCTCTTCAGTTCCTGTGACATTCGATAGCACAATACATTGCGGCGTTAGATGTGAGGTCCATAATTTGACTTCATTTCAGCAACCTATTTCCAAGACTTTTTGAGCTCATTGTAATCTCTAACAGATGGGCTTCACCGGTGGAGCCAAGGCGGAAGTCGGTCTGAGAACCAGTCGTTAGACCTCCTTTTCTCTCTTCTGTCTACAAGCTTCCTGCTGGACACTGCTGACTGACAGATGTACCTATCATAATGTGATGAGCTTGATTCTCATTATGGAGGGTTTAATAATGCACATTTTAATTGGACTCTAATGGAGATGGGGGATTTGTTCAGTCTTATATCTCCGCTCAGGCATTGGCACTCAGAATTGTGATTTTCAGAAATGTTCATCGTGAGAAAGCATTTTGCTCCATTACTTGGGTCTCTGTATTATGGGAATCACACCAGATATGGTTTCATTTCATTTCTGATCCGATTTAATTTCCCTTTTCAACCTTCTGAATTAGCTGTTAGTAACAAGGATGTGAGAGATGACAAGGCACGTCAACTTTACTCAGCCACGTTGACATGAGTCCAATCATTACTTTCGGTATTACTAAGTCAAGTTCTGCCCAATGATCTCAACAGATATACAAATTACCCAGAATGTCTCCCTGTGGGGGACCTGCTCAACATGTCACTGATAATGTGACACTACTGTTTTTCAACAACAATTCAGCATAATTCCCAAAATGCTACTCATTACATCCACTTGGCTTGAAATTGTGCTGCTGACAAATACATATCTGTGAAGTCCTCTGATCCTGCATCTGGCAAAGAGATAATGCACATGAATGTTATTTGTGGCTCCATTTGTCTTTCATTTCCTCCCAATCTAAGCCATTATCCTCCCCCGCCTGATGCAGCTGATTCCTTAGATTTGTCTGAAACTTGTGGAAGGTCGGCTGTTTGAACTGTTGCCACTTGTGCTGTTGCCAAGTCTGTGTGCTCGTGTGTGTGTTTGTCTTGGCTGTTGAGGTGAATATTGAGTCAATAGTGAAACAGGTCCTGATGAGCACACAGTGCCTAAGTCATCATAACGAGACCAGGAAGAAAACTGAAAGATGTCTGCGGTCCTAGCCAGCCAATATATGATCCCTTATTGTTCAGTCACGTTTTTTTACATTGATGTCTTACTAGCTGTAAACCAAAGTGGCGTGTGGTTGTATTATAAGCATTGTCTTCTTTGTCCTAATTTTCAGGTGTGGTTGCATTTGTGTGGTGCTAAACAAAACATTCTAATGTGATCAGGGTTTCTTCTGTGTTTTGTTTTCAGAATTAGAATGCTATCTTTATAGGCCCGCATCCACCCTACAGCCTCCAGTCTGTAAATGCATCAGTATGGAAATGCCTGCTCTTGTGATTGAGTGAAGTCACACCCAGGCAACCCCTTGTATTTAATCTATCTGCCACAGCCAGTGGAAGCGACGCCTTGTGCTTCACCCTGCCCTTTACTGAAGATTGCTAAGGCTGTTCAAAATCCAAGCAATATTTTCAGGAATGTAGTTGGATTTTAATGGAAATCTGAGTTTGTGTATTTACCTGTCTTTGTCAGGACAACTGCTAGTCTTCAGTTATTGTTGGGACAGGAGAAATACCCAATCTACATTGTAGTCACCGATGCCAATAGTCTAGGTTTTTACTTGTGAAGAAAATGATAAAGAATATTTGAGTGTTCCTTTTACTTTTTAAATGTGTGGTCTGTAAAGATCATTAGTGTATTCGATATGTGATCAGAGAATCAAAGGTGGCATTATCCGTAGACATTAGACCAAATGTAAAAGAATCGGCGTGGCCACTGCTAGCTGCCAAAATGGCTTCAGCTTCAAAACGTGTTGGCACAAATTCCACAAGTGTGTTGAGGTCTGGAAGCAGCACAGTTCTTCCACAAGAAATTCCAATTTGTTAAATGTACCCTAACAATGACTTCTCTCTTCACATCTTCTAGTCACTGCCATAATGATGGGCAGCAGGGCCTGCCTAGCAGTCTTATGCATTAATCTAAGAACAATGGTATATTTATTCCATACCTGTGTGGAAGGACCTGTTATTAAAATGCTTTGTATCCCTCATTTACTAAAACGGTTGATTAATTTTAGCCATTACAGCATTAGCCATTCAGCTGACACTTTTGTCCAAAGCGTTTTAACCTGACATATAGCTGCTAAGTGGAACAGATAGACAGATGAAAGGTCCTGCAACAGTCTGTCAATAAAGGCATGGCCGCAAGCTTGACAGTTAGACTGATGACTGACAGTATGTATCAATCCATAAATGCCTGCTTCACCAGCCACTCTACTCATGCCATCCACCGCTTGCCTAAATAACTTATTGACCACTGCAGTGCAATCACTGAAAGTAGATGGAGAGAAATGAAATTTGGATGAATAAAGCATTTCTCATCTGTCTTGGTGTGTATGGGTATGCTGTGTGCGCTTGTTTTGTGTGTGTGTGTGACAACTGTGCATGCAATGTTACATGTTACACCAATTTGCCCACTTTTTTAGAGTTTTGAATTTGTTAAGGTTTTTGAAAATGTTTTTGAAAATGTTACCAAAACTGTTATTAAATGTGAGTAATTTTGACCTTTGGGTGTCCTATAACTCACCACTTTCAGTTTCTGTGCAAAAAGTGTGTTAAATATTTTTCTAAATTAAAATGTTTATAGCGCTCGCTTCAATTCACAGCAGTGTTAGCTTTGTAGCAGCTAAAGAGTCTTGAAATAGACCTGGGTAATACTCAGATTCTATAAATAGCATTACTTTTTAATTTCCATCCAATCCATAACATCACAGGTCTTTTTTGTTCTAGTTTAAATAAATTACATTGGAATATCAGTGCCAGAGTCTGGTGTAACGGTGTTAGGTCCGGAACATAAATGCCTGCTGGCCACTTCTTTCTGTCTCCGTTTACATACCTGTCTCTGTAGCTTCTGCTTCCTGCGATCCTGTCATGATAATTATGTAACAATAATACCAACAAAAAAAATCTCCCTAGTGTGCAGATAAGGAAACCAGAGCCCATTCTACCCGCTGTGGACAGCTTGGGGGGTCATGCTACAGTAATCCCCCACCGCTAATTAGCTAGCACCATGAGAAACATCACACGTCCAAGGATCAGACAGACTAATTTTAACTGGATAGCCAGACACGTCTCTGGGTAATTAGTCGTTGATAAATACAGATCCTGTAATTTATTACAGATTTACAGATTTCAGTAATGGGGTAAGTGGGTGCCATAACTCTGGTGATCTGGGGTCAACTTTATGATTAATGGTCTTAATTTTCGCTGTAGTTTGGGGAAAAGCACTGTATGGAATGGGATCTGTACCCACACACCCATCCACCTACCACATCATCAATGTTTTCTGCTGAAAGGCTGAATTCTGCAGCCTGTGCGAAGTGTAACTTGTCAGGGAAATAGACGTTAGGAACGGCCTCCGACGTAGAAGTTCTAGAGCTGGATAAGGTTAACAATGTTTGGTTTCACGAGTCCCAATATGACTGAGCTGCCATTGCTGAACAGCAGTTTGAGCCATTGATCATTTGGTGACACTGTTGTGATGTGAAGCAAGAACTACAAAATTGGAAAAGTGCCTCCCTGTTTTCTATTAAAAGTTCTGTAAATCCCAGATTGTTTTTGACACAATTACATAAGTTTTCATTAGAGCTTTCAGTAATTTGTTTGTTCACCACTGCTTGGTGTGCTTTCTGAACAAAGCAATCGGATAAATCAAGATATGGAGGGAGGGCTGACTTTTCAAAGAGAACAGGTGTTATATATGAGAATTGTTGTTTTCATTAACACCCATATCAATACCCTTTTCCAGGTAAGCCTTGATGAAAAAGGCTGGATTGATTCTCATAACAGTGTCGTTGTCATCGTGTGTGACACACACAAAATAACATATTTGTGTATAGTCTAATCATTAATTGGGCACCTTGTACAAAATTAATTATAATTTCTGCACCCAGACAGAAATGGGAAATGGCCACATGAGTATTTCCTCTATCATCTTTCCTATTCCCCATTTTATAATGTTGGTATAATGAAAGGTTATCTAACGAGAAGCTGCAAGACATGTTTGGCCTTTAAGTCTTACCCTCTGTAAATAATTGACTGTAATAAAAAATTATGCAAACCATTACTGTGGACAAGATCGGCCCTGAAACAAGTCAAGGATGAATAAATAGCTTTGGGGATAAGATTTTCTTTGGACAAAAGCAGGTTTTAAAGGAAGTCACACTGCTACCCAAAATAGCTGTTATATATACTTTGGGTATTACTGATTTTAATTATTAGTTAACTATCATTAACTCTCGACCCAACATCCCTTTTTGAGTATGGAGGTCCAAATGTGTCCGGGCAGCAGCAAGACTGTCAACTTCATTCTTAGTTAGAGCACCGTTGACAGTAATTACAGATACATTTTCTGGGTTAGGTATCTACCAACAGCATTTGGTAATAATGATCGTTCTTTACAAAGCTTTTCCAGTTCCATGGGGAGTGTAGATGGACAGCAATCTTCAAGTTATCACACAAATTCTGTCAAAGACATTTACCTTTCAATTCCTTCTGCTCTTTCAGTTCACTGCTGCTTTGGCTGTGTGCTTTGTGATATTGTCATGGTTAAAGGTGAATTTGATTTCAGCTTCAGCTTCAGCTTACTTGCAAAATGCAGTTTGCTTATCTTAAGGGCCTTGAGAAACACCCCCATAACACGATTCTGCCTCCACCATGCTTAGCACTAGGGATATAATTCTTTAGGTATATATTTTTATTTAAACAGGATTCATGGGTTTCTTAAAGAATAGCTTTCTTTTTGATACCCTACCCAGGGTTTCCATTAGAAAGAAATGACAATGTGAACGGCAGAGTTTTAGTAACTGTACATGTGAGAAATTTACCAGAATCAAATACCCCACAGTATCATAAAGTAATTGAAATGCTATTCATTCGTTGTATTGTTTTCAGATAATAGCCGGTACAATTTAAATTTTGTCTTCTTGTTATGCATGTGTTATTTACAGCAAACAGTTGTCAACCCAAGAAGTGGGTTAATAAACTGCCTGTCAAAATAGCCTGTAACTTTTCTTACATGCTAATCTTCTGTCCAAACTACCTACTTTGAACTTGGCAATAATTAAAGTTGAATAATTCCGACTTCACTGACTGAAGATTGCTAACAATGATCAACCTAAATCTGTGCACTACTTCCTTGGTCATCCAGTTTGGAGGGATGGCCTTATCCAGTCTATGTATCCAAAATACATACATTTTTTACTAAACAATCATCTTGAATTTGTTCGCTTTCCTGGATTTGTTTTCCAAAACGTAGTCTCATAGTTCTTTTCATAAGTTCCTCTATGCTCATGGTTTCGTGTTTGCTTTGCAAATCACTACCCAACACGGGACTAACAAATTGCGTGATTTTTTTCTGAAATCATGTGACCTGCTTTATTTTCACACAGGTGCAGTATGCAGATTAGTGGGGAAAAAGATCATAATTTAAATTAATGAAAGTCTGAGGTACGGGCAAGGAAAAATTTAAATATATTCTAAGTGGGTGTTGACTTCCTATAGAGACTTATATTCTTTACATATATTTGCAGCTGATGTACATATTTACAGATTAAGTTTCAGTATATACATTTATCTTGAAGCAGGTTACAAGGTAAGTGTTAACAGTTTGGAGGTGGTTTGATGTGGTGAACAGTCTAGTTAGCCTGTGTGAGACAGATGACTTTTAACTCAGATTTTTGGAACAGTGGGTTATGAGAGAGGGCGAATACCTTTACTGGACGCTGCTTTGCCCTGATGTCACATAGGACACCAATCAAGGATAGGCGGCAGCTGATGACCCTTTCTGCGAGGTTTCCTCTGTAGCGGGCAGACCCGAACCAGACAGTGATGGAGGTGAGGATGGATGCTGCAGTGTGTGGACCTGTTTCTGGATTGACTGAATTATTGTAGTATGCGGCTGCTGAAAGCGGTACATTTGCAATTGTGGCTCCTTGGTGATCACTGTATTGTTGTGACAACAATTTCATTTATATAACATTCAACATACTATATGAATCCAATTTTGTACTACTGGTTACCTGGTAACTGACATGGCACAGTCTGTTGATCAAGTGCGGTTTTTGGTGATGATAGAACTATTTCTGTGCCAATGTGAGATGTTTTTAGTTGCTTCACAATGACAAAAGGATTTCTTGTTCTGGGACATAAGGAAAACCAAGTGTTTGGTGATCCAGAGTGGGGAAGATGCCAGTAAGTGCTTCTGGAATCCGGTTCCCTGCCCCAAATGCTACTTGGGGAGAGTGTAATACTGCCTTTAGATCAGCTCTCACTTCCACATTGTGCTGTATAGTAAACCCACCATTTAGTTTCTCCTGTTGGCCCACACCCTTCTTGCATAAAACACACTTTTCAACATTAATATTGATTCTGTTCATAAAGGAGAACTATAATACTCTTATTGAGAACCCAAGTATCTGTAGGTAATATTTCATAAATCTGTAAAAACAAGACTAGTTTTCAACTATTTGCAATTATGCTTTCTTTGAAATAATCAGTTTAATGTTTCAGGTTTGATACTTAAAAAATGAGTGAAAGTAGTCATTCAGCCCCTGAGCAAGACGGTTAACCTTATTGCTCTTCCCCTCGTAACATTCCCCCAGGTAGTTCCTGTAAACATTAACTGGATCATGGTAAACTTGCCTGGTTAAATAACAGAAACATGGGGGGGAAATAAAGTCGATGCAGTGCATCTCTCCCTCTGACGAGGCTGCAAAGATTTGCCGTGAGACACTCAGATCCTAAAGAATCATGACAGGCTGCATCACCGCTTGGTATTGCAACTGCTCAGCCCTGATCGCACGGGACTTCAGCGAATGGCGTGGGTTCATCATCAAGGCCAACCGCTCTGTCATCCGAGAAGGAAGGTCCTAAAAATAGTGAATGACTCCAGCTATCCAATCTCCAGACTGTCCTCAGCTACTGCTTGACTGGCATGGCAGGCTGTCCCAGTGCCTCTGTAACTGACAACCCTCGACACAACATCCTGTTCAGTTTTTACCCCCAAACTGCTAGAGTGGACAAAAGGCAGTCCCGTGATGATCAAATAACTAGCAGGCGATCCGCAGTACCACCCCGGTTTTTTTCACAGCTCCTTTGACTACAGGCACATCCGCCGGACCACACACACACACACACACACACACACACACACACACACACACACACACACACACACACACACACACACCCACACACAGAGACGCACACTCATTTCTGTTTTACATGTACAAACACAGTAAACATACGCTGCACACACACAAACGCATTGCCTACATTTCTGCTGCTACCTCTCCACTATATGAACCTACATGGTACCCTATCCACATTGATTTGCTGCAGGTACATCCTGAAGAGTGCCAACATTTGTTAGACATTTCATTGTAATGAATTCATTTGTTTCCTCTTTTCCACACACACTCTCGCTTTTGCAGTTGCTTGGGCCACACACATCGCCCCCTCTGTTCCCTGTCACTCAAAACAGCAGTCAGTACACAGTTGCTCCACGCTGGTCCTGTTTCTCATAGTGTGCATTTAACACATTTATCCAAAACATGAAGATGCTGCCTCCATGTTTTTTCTTACTATAAATCTGCATGTTTGTCTTTTGTGTTGTGACAGTTGACTGAGTAGTATGACTTAGTCTTTCCAAATGACACTTGTTAGTTTAGCATGAGCATTTATTCAAGTCATTCATAGAAATAATCACATCCCAGTAATCAAATATGAATTCAGACAATCTTGATAATGCTTCATATTATTTAGGACACTAGTGAAATTCGCTTTTGAAAGGCTTTTTAGGCTTTTATTAAAACAAGAAACAGCTGAGTTGACGTAATATTTAATGCAACATTGCCTACTTTAATAATTGTACTGCCAAAATATTATTACTTAATATTGCTGAATAGACTTTGGAAAACGTAATCCATTCTCTCTAAAAGAATGTCATGAATCAAAATAATTGAATGCTTCTAGTTAGGAAACTGCAATTTTCCATAAAGGTCTGGGAAATATTAACAGTGCAGTATTTCCAAATTAAATACCTTTTGACACGTTATAAGAAAATTAAAAAGCTATGAAAACAACCCATCTTGTTTCTGATGAAATATTAGTTAAGCGTAGTATTTTACCCAAGTAAAATGAATCTTTCAGCTTAAAAACCCTGATAAGAATAGCACTTTAAACAACTAACTCCATAACTATGCATAGCATTCTCTCAGCATGGCATGGTAATCCGATTGTTCTACAATTCAAATAGTTCAAACTGTTTTGTTTCGGGGCCATGAGCTATCAGTGAACATAGTGCCTGACTAAGTTTTTGGTTTCTTTCAGTCTATTATATCAATAGAAGACAAATATTGCTGTTAGAATTTTTTTGGGTCCATAAAACCGTATTTAATTGGAAACTTTCCATTATGCAAATATTTCATTGCACAGAAAAAATTGATATGCTTTTAAAGCAAGTCAATTCTCTTGTTGTTCAGTTGATAGTGTGGCACTTGCACCACAAGAGTTATGTGCCTCCGAAGCATCAATAGTGCCAATACAACTTCACCTTCTTTTGCTTATTTGTCAACCCATAACTGACGCATGCCACAGTGAGAGGTCTAGCACTGCAGTACAGCTGTCCCATAGATAACACATAGCAAACTTAACATGCTAGCCAAATATCCCTGTTGCCTCCAGCAAAAGGTAATGCCGCTCTACTTGTGCATTGCTAGAATGGACCGGGTTCTAACATGACTTTCACGTCTTGTAAATTACCTTGCAAGTTGTCTAACTGAAACTGTCATTTTGGGGTGTTTTTTTTCGGGGTAACAATGTTTTCATCCATCAGCTAGTTAACGTTCTTTTTTTAACTTAAAATATTTAGTTACAGCTTTCGCAAATTGCTTGAGGAAGTATAGAGGAGCAGTAGCTGTTCTAGCCTTGATAGAATGTTTAATCAAAACAAATAATTTAAAAAAATCTAATACATATAATTATTATATTTTCCTTACAATTAAGCATAATATGCCATTTACAAAATCCAATGTCCTTAAAAAGGAATTGTTTATTTTATTATTTATGGCTGCATTGGAGCACATTTGAAAATTGCAATGATTTTTATTTACAAGAAAAAACAATGCAATTAATTGATTATTGATTAATCTTTAAAAGTTTTATAGGACTCATTTTTTAGACCTTTCAGTCCATTTTTTGAGTAAAATGTATATCAGAGAGCTTGTGTGGATGGGCAGCAGAACATAGACATTGTGCCAATATGAGTAAATGGAGAAAGGCAGGAAGGCTTGATTTTTGCAGTCGTGTCCAGTTGCGCTTACTGATGCAGAAAGGCTGATTGATAAAGGCTAAGTCAGCAGTTTGAGCACTGTGGTGGGGTGTTGTCCTGGACTGGTCAGTCTTTCCTTTCCTTGGATCTCCACCAGGAAGTAGACTGTTGTTCCGGAGTGCAAACTGTCTCCATGCAGTCCCACCTTGGACCTAGCCGGAACTGAGTGCAGGAAGTGGTGAAGAAGTCTGAGAGGGTGAGATAGTCAGGGAGAAAAACTGAGAATGAGAAAATGACTGCCATGATAGGAAGGTGAGATCCGGTTTCCAGGAAGCAGCTGGATTGAAATCATTCAGTGTGCCACATGAGATTTGGGCTCTCTATAAAGGGCGATATGTGGCCCACCAATCAGGGAGCATGTAAAGATCTTCCTGTAGAATGATACCTTCAATGGGATCTGGCACTTCATACATTATTGAATGGGGAATGCAGCTGTTGTGTTAGGCCTAAATTGGGGAAGGAAAGAGTGTTAATATAATTCTGTTGGAAAGTATCTTTTTGTTAGCTCAACATACACCTACACCCATTCTGATAATGAATTCCTGTTATTAGTCTGGTATAAATAGTGTTACAGATACACTGCATGTATAAAGATGAATTACACTTTTTTGTATGAATTTGACCTTTTTTATTTGGTTGTGTAATAATGGCCATAGCTGAAGTACTTTTGGCAGTGGAGATTTTGTGGCTGTAACATGCAGTAGCACATATTGCGTTCAAGTCAGAGTGGTAATTGGATATTTTGAAGTTCACTCTTATAAAGGTACATAATAAAAAGCCAATGTGTTCTGGATTGTGTTTCATTGTCTCATAAATGCAGTATTTAAATGGTACATCTGTGTTAGGTGCATGCAGATCACCGCTGTGCATCTTGTTGTATTTTATAAAGTCTACAACATTAACACCTTTCCCCTTCAACCAGAAAGATTTAATTTGAATATAAATTCATTGATGTAGTTAAAATACAGAGTACGCCAATAGTTATTGGTTCTCCTTTAGTTTTGATGTTATTTTGTAAGGCTTGTCTGTAGCCTTCCCTGTAAAGCCATGGGTAGGCAACCAGCCCCTTTTGTTAGATCAAAGAGAGAAAATTTTTCAGAGAGTCAAGACATCCTGCTTCTTATCATTAGGGCTGCAGCTATTAATTATTGTGATCATCTATAATTCTATGCTTAAATGCCTGATCATTTAAAATAATCAAGAGATGAGAAAATCTCACTAAGTGGTGTTGCTTTTTACATAGCAAAACATAAACAACATGTAAAGTTTTGGTTCAATGTTTTATAAGCTGAAATAAAAGATCCAAGACATTTTAATCCCTGACAAATCTTTATTACTACTCGTGTGAAATCAATAGATTTTAATCCAATGAATCTGTCAGTCGACAGATTTCCTTTTTCGAAACTGTAGCTTTATGAGCTACAGTTGCAAATTGCATACTCTGAGCAAAGTAAAGACAAAACGTAATTCTGAGCAAATCAGTTTTTTTACGATTGGCACCAGCAAAAATTTCTGTTTTCTATGGCACTGTACACTGGCACAATATAAATGTACACGGTTCTTCCCTTCAGAGTATTACTCATCAATGAATTCATGCCTTCACACAACTAGTCACAACCAGTCTGCTAGCAATGATGTTTTCACGTTGTTAGCAGTGGTTTAGTATGTGACTTGATCCCTTCTATGGGAACAAATGTTTAATTCATAGAAATAACGTAATACATAACAAACTTGAACGGCAATTGAGCAGCGCTTTGGTCCCAAGCACCTAATCCGCTTATCTACTCGTACCTTGTTTGAACATACCGTGTCCTAACACAAACATCAACAAACGTGATCTTATACATTAGGGTTATTTAGACCACATGTTTTGTGGGGATACATCATCTCAGTCTATATGTTTTTGGACCAGCAGTCCCAGAATCTCAGGAAGTAATGCAGGGTCTGCTTTTCCATACTGCTGTGAGAGAGAGAGAGATGTATATTACTATCAGCGTCATAGTGAATCACTGTGACATACAATACAAGTCGTTGTGTAAAGGCTGTATTAAAAAAACATGGGCACATTACATTAAGTGATGTATATGATTTGCAATAACCTGTAAAATGGTGTTATTTGAAATGTATATGCCGGTAGGCTTTTGTTTTTAAGTGCTAATGCAAACTGGATCTGGCCACAGCGGATGCCAATTCGAAGTATATATTGCAACAAATGGTTATTGTTGATTGTGTCTTTAAAATAATATGGGTCACTCTGCAGGTGGCTGAGGCCTGACCAGGCTCAGATATGTTTCAAGTGATGCACGTGAGATCATCGGGCTTACACAGAGCTGCAAAACATACTTAGGATAAGATGGGCAACATATAAGTGACTAATCTATGGCCAAAAAGTTGACTGATTTTACTAATCGAATAATCGTTGCAGTCCTACTTGTTATATTGCTTGCTCAACCAGGAAGTATTCACTTGTGTATATGGGCTTAGAAAATAGCACATTTGCTAGCCAACAAAGAAAATTGAGCTTGTAGGCTTCTTACCTTCCACAAGGAGTCGCTTGAGCTCATTGAGACACTGCAGCTTTGTTAGGTCCATACACCCTGGATGGTGCTGAGCTAGGTTGCTTCAACCTCTGCTGGAACCTGGGCACTATCATATGCAAGGCACCGTCTAAAACCAATTCACACCTAGGCTGAACCCGTTATAATCAGTATAAAACATGTACAGCAAACTAACCACAACAAGCCCAAAATGCGACTATATTAAAAAATATAAATTTCCTACCTTGATCACATTGACACACTTTGATTTCTGTGAATATTCAGGGGGAAAATTTCCTAAATTAAACTTGTCGTAGAACATATGTTGATTTTAATCTGTCTTGACAAGAACCACAAAAAACTCAATCTTTATTTTTGTATTTGTTCCTAAAAACTTCTGGGGAATATAAGAAATAACTTGTGTTGCCGACCTCTCGGCCAAAGCATTAAATGCCCTGTCTCTGTGGGAATGGAGCTGTCCAAGGTTCTGGCCACTCAAACAGCTTCCGTCTGTCTGAGGAGAAAGAAAGAGGGCCTCTGTCTGCTCTCCGCCCTGAGCCTGTCAGACAGGAATGAGGGCTCAAGGAAATAGCATTTCTCATTCACAGAGATATTTAGGGTCACGGTTGAATGGGAGCTCTTGGATAGCGAGGGATTGTCTGTGTGCATGTCATGCCGCACTGGTACTGGGTTAGTATGAACACTAATCAATATTACAATTATTGGGAATGCATTGGATGGGTGCTGAGGTCTGCGTGTCAATGAATCTCCTATTGACCCACTGTTACTGCTCTGCTCTGCCTAGCGTCACCGGGCCCTGTAGTGAATGTGATGGGAACCCTAATGAGTTCACTGGAGCACCTGGTGATTGGTTTGTTTACTAGTCTTTATTTGGATTGTAGTAGACCAGGGCTATTCAGTTAAGTCATTTCCGATTTCAAAAGGTTTTGTTACTGGATGGCCAGTCAGCAGTCTTGAGCAAACGTTCGACACATTTGGCATGGCTGGAGAATTGTTCACAGACAAGTTGTTTAGTCCATCAACAGAAACTACCATTTTTTTATAGAACTTTAATTTGTATGGGGAAGTGAGGTTTTCAATATGTATAAGTTAATTAGTTCATTCTCTACATGGCATTATGATTCATGTTAAAATTGCCATTAGCCTAACTAATACCCACATACTGCACAACCGTTAAAAAAATGAGTGAATACAAAAATTTCTATGTAACCTGTGGCACAATAAATAATTTGTTTGAAGTGAATATTAAAACTGTTGTATTTCAGTTTTCATTTTATTGTTTATCAATGGCATAGTGTTTTAAAACCATGCATGTTCATTGCTGCCTATTGCCTTCACTTAGTACTTTGAGCCCTCAATGTGTTGCATGCAGAAAAGCAGGTCATATTTCAGTATAGCAGTATTCTGATAGCAATAAATATTTGATTTTGCAGCCCTAGATGCATTTTTAAATATATATGCTTCTGCTATTGTGAGTCAGTCAGTTTGTTTTGTCTTTTTTGCCCATCAATGATTTTGTCCTGCTCAGTCAGTATTCAAATCCAGGAACTGCTTCAGGGCAATGCACAGCTGAGTTTAGCACCAACAATAATCCGGTATTTTAGGAAGTGCAGTCTTCTGTGAGAGATCTGAAAAACCAGCAGGTTGTCTCCCTTTCAGTCGTTCTGATAGGCTGTAACTGGTACATTGGGTGATATTGATTGACAGCAGTTAATGGGCCGGGCTACAGGAAAACATTTTCGGCTCATTGTGGTACTAAACATTGGATTCTCACAAGGATTTCGTTTTTGGATGTTATTGGTCATGTTCTGAATTGATCTGTTCTGAATGGAGAAAGGGTTGAGATTTGATCTGCGGTCTGACAGTTGAATAGCCGTGTAGAAGAGCCGATAAATATTCACCTATAATGTGATCATTGGCTCAAGCACCTCAGTATGGATGACCTACACAGCGTGGGATAAAACGAGCATCGGCAGGGAGGATTGGGGACTTAGCACTTGATTGTTTAAACTGGCAGCAGAAGTTTGTTCTAATTCAAATAGATTGTTAAAGTGATTAGGCAAAGTCTCCTGTTCATCTTAGTTGGCAACAATGAAGTAGGAAACCAGGCACGCCATTTGCCAAGTCAGATAATCCCATTTTTGTCTGTGACAGTTTCTCCTTCGCGGGATTTAAAGAAGTCCATGGCTGGTGATTAAAAACATACACAGAGACCCGTATAGGCGTGTAAGTACTTATCTGCCTTTGTTGCTCAATCTGAAATCTAGGGAGTGAAACAGATGCTGAGCTGTGAGAGGAGTCTGCTGTCTCTGTTTCCTTTGTACTCAGAGAAGAGAGAGAATTTGGTGATTAACGGGAATTAAAAAGCAGGAAAACGTGTGAGAGCGAGTGATATGGGGAAGTTGCCATGTGGGATACTGGACTGAGAGGTAGTCAGCAGACGAGTCTGAGACCCCAGAGAACATCCAAATGATTCTGTTGAAAATTACAACCTACATCTAAAGGTCTAAATGACCAGGTCTTCCCACAGAATTAGCAGAACCTATCTTGCCTGATACTTCAGATGTAGTTTTCTTCCTGCATTTCAGTTCAGTTAAAGACTGAACAACATTTCTGTCTGTTCATAATAAGCGATGCCCGAGCTAGGAGAGGGATATTTTGGCTTTCAGCTCGAATTGCTTTCCCCCCTACTCTTTGTGCCAAAAAAGACAAGGTGATGATGGTTCACGTAAATGTAGCTTGATAGCCTGTAGCTTTATTGGCCCTGAGTGCTGTGTTCCGGAGAACAGGCGCGTGTTGAGTATTTTCCCGTAATGGTAGAGAGTGCCATTTATTACATTGTGTCTGTCCATTGTATGGAGCGCATGTGGATTCGCATGGGTGATCTTAAAGAGTGTGCTATAGCGAATGGACCCTGTTCTACGTGGGGCCAGAGAGCCATTAAGCTAATGACTAAGATGCACTTGTTAGATGGCTGTGCATCCTGTTCTCTCAAATGCTCACTTTGAAATGTCATGTTCTAAGTTAGAGTATGCATCCGAACAAACTCCATATTAATCCATTTAAAATTAAACCCATCTTTTAAGGGAGTATCTTGAATGTGTCATTTTCACTTACCGTTGTAACTACAATGTTGAAATTAGATGTTCTGACCAATAGCTTTGTCTTGTGTTCTCTGTACTCTCCCAAAAAATGTGGCGTTCATTTCCTGCAAAACACATGGCCACCCAAAGATAGGTCTCTGTCAGCATGTTCATAGTGGAAAAAACATATTTTCAGAGAAGGTATTTTGTAATAAACCTTTTCTTTTACCCAGTGGGTAAATATTCTGTCTTTGTGGAATGTGAACATGACTGCACTGTATTCTTTGCTACAGGCTATTGTAGAGCAATATTACCAGGGATTTCAATGTGTTACATTTTTCTTGCATGTGGTATTGTTGGTTTGAAGAGCATGAGAATGACAGGAAGACAACAGTGTTGTTTATTCATTATTGTTAATGCTAATATATAATATAGGGTTCCATTTTTGAGTGTCCCAGTTTCCATCTGTAGATATTCTATAGCTTGTAAAACTATCAACTAATTTTAAACAGACTATTGGTTGATCAACAACTGCTAGCTGCTTCTTAGGGTTTGGTTTAGAATGAGGTTTAGGGTAAGGGTTTAGATTTGTGATAGAATAAAGGTTAGGGTTAGGATATAGATTAGGGTTAGTATATAGTTGTGTGTGTGTGTGTGTGTGTGTGTGTGTGTGTGTGTGTGTGTGTGTGTGTGTGTGTG
>JACXGJ010013473.1:0-16159 GCA_016801105.1 Esox niger | reverse complement strand
CCAGAGGCGTAAGAAAGAAAGAGTCAGATATGGGGACCCAGAGGCGTAGGAAAGAAAGGGTCAGATATGGGGACCCAGAGGCGTAGGAAAGAAAGAGTCAGATATGGGGACCCAGAGGCGTAGGAAAGAAAGGGTCAGATATGGGGACCCAGAGGCGTAGGAAAGAAAGGGTCAGATATGGGGACCCAGAGGCGTAGGAAAGAGGGAGGTCAAATATTGGGTGGGTTGACATTCCTAGCATTGTTTCTAACTTGGCCCACCTTTTGGTTCCCAATATCCACAGCATCCCAGTAAGAACATCTGATGGGAAAATAATGGAAATATAATGATGGTTGTTATTCTCTTGTTAGAATTTTGACATACAAAGAACATGCATTGTCTGAGTCTATGTCTCAATCTCTATCTCTCTGTCATTAAACCTTCCACCATTATCTATTATCCTTTATGTATAGAACACTGATAATTCTAACAATACAAAGGAATACTCTCTCTTTCCGTCTCTCTTTCAGTTATCCTTATATTTATGTCATGTTCAACTAACAACCGTTTCCCTTCAAAGCAATTTTACAGAAATGTCTCTGTATTATGGTGATCATTGAAACAATGTTTTTATTTGTATGAAGGCTCAGCAAGTTATCATAGCAAATAATTACCATGAAGCACATGCTCAAGTATATTACCGTTTATAGTAAATAGATTTCTACAGAATCCAATAATTATGAATCACCCCAGAATGATCAACTCTCAATGTTACCGAAGCAGTCATGAAGTGATCTTGTAGTTTGTCAGCAACGCACGGCTAGCCCTGGTGCATTCTCTGATCAATCCAGTTGATTGGCTGGAGCTAACCGTTTCATGATTCCCTCCACTGTAGAACACAGAGGAGGACAGCTACTACTATGAGTATCCCTACTATGACGACATGGATGGGAAGCCTTCTGAGACTGAGACTGAGACCGACAAAGCTGGACCTGCCACGGAAGACGTAACGGTACTGCATACCCTGTCGCTGATGGCATTTTGTCAGATTAGTTCAGTTGATAATTTCCCTGAAGCACAACAATTGGCCTTATAGAATGTGCTCTGCAGAGAAGTTGGACACAATCCAAATTCATATAATCCAGCTATTTAAAAAAGTACAATTGTTTGGTCTTTTTGTGTGTCGCATGCATCTTCTGCTGTGTGCAACCAATGGTGAGAACGGGTGAAAACCGTATTTTGATTTCATGCAGAATGGAAGTTCGGAAAATTCTAGCAACAAATTACGGTGATTACTTAAAGCCCTATCAAACGTCTTTGCGCGCTGTTGTTCTCGTCAGGTGTCCGTGCCAGGGAGCGGCCGTGTTGTCACGTCCATCACGGAGGTGGCCTCGTCACTCAAGGAGTCAGACAATCAGGAAGCCGAGGGCAATGTGTTGACCGCCATTTCAACTGGCAGCTCTACAGCCGGAGGCGCCGCCTCTGCCGTAGGAGGCCGTGCCGCTGGTGAGGAGGCGTACGGAGAAGAGACCAGCCCTTATGACGGCTACGATACGGAAAATTACGGCAACTACGAGACGTACTACGACGAGTCAACCGTCGGGCCCGACGGCACTCGCAGAGTCACCATAAGCTCCTCAAGCACGGGCACGGGCGGCGGGGTAGATCTGGACCTGGGGATTGGGTCAAATGTCGACCTGGGCACTGATGGAGAAATTTCAACGGTCATCTCAGGTGGTGGGCGGGTCTCCATCACACACAACAGGACCTCTGTGAGTTACGCACGTGCCTACTGGGTTTGGTAGAGTCTGATTTTGAGTCAGTTAGATCTTAAGAAGTGATCTCTATTTTCCTGTGGTCTCTCAGGGATCAACAGCCTATGATGACAACTATGGCGACGGCTATGGTCTTTCCTTTGGAGAGGGAGAGGGAGAGGATGTGGACATATACCATGGCAGCAGAACATCTAGCAGCAGCAGCACTTATGATATCGGTGCTGGTGGTGGTTCCGTATCGGTTGGGGGCGGTTCGGTTTCCACTGGGGGCGGTTCTGTTTCCATTGGGGGCGGTTCTGTTTCCCGTGGGGGCGGTTCTGTTTCCAGTGGGGGCGGTTCTGTTTCCAGTGGGGGCGGTTCTGTTTCCACTGGGGGCGGTTCTGTTTCCAGTGGGGGCGGTTCTGTTTCCAGTGGGGGCAGTTCTGTCTCTGTTGGAGGTGGTTCTGTTTCCGTTGGAGGCGGTTCTGTCTCTGTGGGTGGGTCTGCCGGAGGTGGGGGAGGGAGCACCAGGGCGGGAGCTGGCGGAGCTGGTGCTGGCAAGGATCTCACTACTGACGGAGACTACACTGATCTGGAGGACGATGACTTCACGGAGGAGTCAATCACTGAGTACGACTATAATATTGACAACGTGGACGATGAATACGGGAATGTGGGTACGGGGCTGCCAGCTGAGACTGATGAGTACTATGGACAGGTATGAATTACTATTGATGGTGATGTTGGTGATGATGATGCTGGTGGTGATGATGGTGGAGGTGGTGGTGATTATGGTCAGAATGATGGTAGTGGTGATGATGATGGTGGAGGTGGTGTTGTGACAATGATAGATTTGGATGATGGTGAGAATGATGGTGGGGGAGCTGATGGTGGTGGTGATGATGCTGGTTGTGAGTATGGTGGTGATGATGATTTTGTTGTTGTCGAGAATGTTAGTGGAGTTGCTGATGGTGGTGTTGGTGTTGATGATGGTGGTGGTGGTGATGATAGAGGTGTGTTGGTGATGATGATGATTGTGGTGGTGATGGTGCTGGTTGTGATGATGGTGGTGGTGGTGGTGGTGATGATGATGGTGGTGGTGTTAATGATGATGATGATGGTGGTGGTGGTGATGATGTGATGATAGTGGCATTAGTGATGATTTTGATATCGATGAGCATAATGGTGGTGGTGATGATGATGTTGGAGTTGGTGATTGTTTTGATGATGGTAAAGGTGATGAGGAGGATGGTGGTTGTGATAATGGTGGTGGTGATGATGATGATGATGGAGGTGATGATGAAGGTGGTGGTGATGACGCTTGTGGTGGTGATTGTGGTGGTGATGATGGTGTTGTTGGTCATGAGTGTTATGGTGATGTTGGTGATAATGGTGGTGGTGATGATGGTGTTGTTTGTGATGAGTGTTATGGTGATGATGGTGGTGTTGGTGATGATGGTGTTGTTGGTGATGAGTGTTATGGTAATGATGGTGGTGTTGGTGATGATGGTGGTGGTGATGATGGTGTTGTTGGTGATGATTGTTATGGTGATGATGGTGGTGTTGGTGATGATGATGCTGTTGTTGGTGATGGTGGTGTTGGTGATGATGGTGGTGGTGAGGATGGTGGTGTTGGTGATGATTGTTTTGGTGATGATGGTGGTGGTGATGATTTTGTTGATGATGAGAATGATCATGGTGGTGATGATGGTGATGATGATGATGATGGTGATAATAGTGGTGGTGATGACGGTGGTGGTGATAATAATGACGATGTTTATGATATTCTCTGAAGGTTGATGGTTCTCGGGGAGAGAAGGGACAGAAGGGAGAGCCTGCTGTCATTGAGCCTGTAAGTATAATTTTGTGTATATCAGTGTGAGTGTGTAAGTATCATTGTGTGTGTGTGTGTGTGTGTGTGTGTGTGTTTGTGTGTGTTTGTAAGAATGTGTTGTTTTATGTATATTTGTGTGAAATTGAGAGCTGTGTGAGTATTTGTGTGTGAATACAATCAGTACGCTATCATACACCACTAACTGAAAAAGATATCAATTAATTGAGGAAGTTTAACACAAACCCAGTGAGGTCATCATCATTTTGTCCTAGAGCAAGCCCCAACTTTGGTCAACTGCATGAACATTTAGAGTTATGCAATACAGAGAACAGTGATTTTACACTGACCAGGAAGATTCTGGCTGGAAAAGTTTTTCGCACTGAGCGAAAGCTACAGGATCACTGCAATTAGACATGTATTACAAAATATTAAATGAAATTGATTAAAGATGACAGGGCTCCAGACTACTGAATAGAGCAGCCAGAGCTGGTTCCCTTTCAACAAGTTTCACTGAGCTCATCTTCAGTTTGTAAATAAACAATGAGTGTTCTCCTATTAGTCGAAACACACACACACACACACACACACATCAATGGATTTCTATTAAAATCCAACTCATCTCTAACAATTAACCCTAAAAAGACACACACTGCCTTTTGGAACATTTGAAATTGGAGTTGTGGAGTTTTTTCCACCTTTAAATCTATGGATGCATGACTGCCCTGAATAAAACAATCTGCTAAATTACAGTTATTATTTTTGTTAGTTTTTATTATTATTGCCATTTTGTATTTGTCATTACCCATAACCCCCTGCACTCTGGGAATGTTAAACATGTTCCATCAGCCTCCTTCCTTTGTCTTGAGCGATGTTCCACATATACCTGTTCATCCCAGATTAATGAAATGACAGGCAGGAATTTCGATGAAATCACCAAACACTCCCCTTGATGTAGAACAGAATGTGTCCATACATGTATGTATATACCGACATACTGACACGATGCATCCGACTCCCCCACCCCCGAACACACACACACACGCATGCACACATACACGTGCACACACACACACACACACACGCACACACACACACAGAGACAGAAGTGATGAGTGAAGGGTGGCACAGCGTATTCTGCAGGCTGTCTTGACGTGTTTGTGTGTTTCAGGGAATGCTGGTGGAGGGTCCCCCAGGTCCAGAAGGCCCAGCAGTAAGTACTTCTGTCTGTCATATTTCACTCTCTGTCTGCATCTCTCTGTTAGTTCCTCGCCATTTGTCTGTTTCTCACCCACTGTTTGTGTGCGTCCCTTGCATTCACTCACTTTTTCTGTCTCTCTCTCAGTCTCTCTCATTAGTCTCTCTCTCCTCACTCTCCCTCTCAGTCTCTCACTCAGTCTCTCTTCTGTCTCTCCTCTCTCCTCTCAGTCTCTCTTCTTAGTCTCTCCCTCCTCAGTTTCTCCTCAGTCTCTCCTCAGTCTCTCTTACTCAGTCTCTCCTCCCTCTCCTCAGTCTCTCTCCCTCTTCTCTCTTTTCTCAGTCTCTCTTTCTCCTCATTTTCTCTGTGTCTCTCAGTTTCTCTCCCTCTCTCTCCTCTGTCTCTCATGCTTGATGGCCTATGTCTGGAAGTTTCTCTCTGCATGCCCACATTTCCCTTCACTTCCTGTTTACCCTTCTTATGTTATTGTGTACAACTTTTGTTAACATTTCACTGAGAAGCATTTTGTTAAGTGTGTGTGTGTGTGTTTGTGTGTGGGTGTGTTAGCCTGACAGTGTGTGTGTGATTTTGTGCCTGTCTCCACCTTCCCTGATGATATTTGTTGTATGTACAGGGTCTCCCAGGACCGGCTGGTCCCTCAGGTCCACCAGGCAGCCCTGGAGAGCCAGGAGAGAGGGTGCGTAGTATAACCACAGACCAACAACCACCAACGCAAATTATCACAACCACAGACCAACAACCACTAACATAAATCATCAGAACCACAGACCAGCAACCACTAACAAAAATTATGACAACCACAAACAGACATGGTCACAACCAAAAATCAACAACCATAATGCATTCTTTTTATCACAACCAAAAGGCCTAAATCAAGCCATTGATTTACAGTAAGGTGTCCATCGATCAGTTAAAACACGGCAGAGACACACCTTTCCATTGTGAATGGTTGTTATTCAGAGAGTATTAACAGTATTCCCCCCCAGGGTCCTAATGGTCGTGCTGGTC
The DNA here is from genome assembly GCA_016801105.1 of Esox niger. Taxonomy (NCBI): domain Eukaryota; kingdom Metazoa; phylum Chordata; class Actinopteri; order Esociformes; family Esocidae; genus Esox; species Esox niger. The sequence continues at coordinate 10,368 of JACXGJ010013473.1, read as the reverse complement.
TTCCTGGAGCAGACGGTCTACCTGGACCTCCAGGAACGGTCCTCATGCTTCCTGTAAGTGCATACATGTAGACATTTAATACTGCCAGTTGTAGAATACACTGAACAAGTGTATAGTCACAATGCTTTAAGTAACTCGTTTTTGGTCCCTTCTATAACAGACAGGTCTTGATCTAAATGTCAGCTGATGCAGGGATTTTATATGCTGTATTTTGCCCTTAATCATGAAACCATCTCAGAAAAGATCTCAGATCTAAGCGTGGGCATAGACGTATAGTCATTTCCAAGTGTGATTTAGGAAACAGTCACGCCTCTTCGAAATGATTGTAAATGTCTGATTGATGAGTCGGATACGGTGGTGGACACAAGAATATGCTGCACCTGTCCATATTTACATATGGGCGTGGCGGGCGTGGCGGGCGTGGCGATCCTCAACCAATAAATTGACAGCTCTCATCATAAATTATAGCCTGAAATCATTAATTAACCATTTGTCATTCTCCATGAAAAAATCAGCATCCCAAAGTCAAAGTCCTTTAGAAGAGCTCTGCCATTAGCAAGCAAGTTTATTTCTATAGAACAATCATTAAAACAAGTTGGACTGTAACCACCTTAAATATCAACATCATAATAATAAAACATAGAATATGAAAATAAAAATAGAATATAAACTAAATAAAAACAGGAAGCTATAAATGTTGTAAGGCATTATTCCAGTTGTGTGCAGCATTAGGGTGCCAAACTTTAGTTTGCAGTTGAGTCTGGTCTCTGGGCTCTACTAGCTGACCCGTGTTCATGGATCTAAGAGCCCTGCTCGGTTTATACTCTTCAAACATATCAGAAATGTATTCGGGGCATAAACCATTTAGTGATTTATATACTAAAAGCATCACTTTAAAATCCATTCTGTATCTGACTGGAGGCCAGTGCAAAGATTTAAGAACCGCTGCGATGTGCTCTGTTCTCTTGGTCCTGGTTAACATTCTGGCAGCAGCATTCTGAATGAGCTGCAGCTGTTTTACAGTCTTTTTGGGGAGTCCAGGTCAAAGGCCATTACAGTAGGGTACCCTATAAGTGTAAGTGTTTGACCTTTATATTCTCCAGTCAATTGAAGACCTGTTAGCTGATCAAGATGCCAGTGACCACAATTATAATAAGCATTGATCTCCAAATGGGGCGATTTAGGCGTAAGTGTCTTAGGACAAGCAAGGCAAAGCAACTTTGCCCTCTGCGTGTGTCAGTTTGCATTACACACGCAAAGGCAATTCAAACGCATGAACAACACACATGGGCTGTTCTGATTGCTGTTTTTGGTGATAATGATGAGCTTAACGCGGGATGACATGGTCTCTGTCCTGACGGATATTTGATGAAGGTATGATGAAGGTAATACTGATGAGTTCCAGCTCTCTCGGTAATATGATCGGAAGATCATTTTAAGATCACATTTGATTGTTTATGCACAACAGTACTTGTGACTTGTTGGCTATTGTGTGTATATGGTATCTGGCAGACATCTAAATCTTTCAACCTAATCTTGTTCATTCAGCAATGCTGTCCACAAGTGAATGTCATCTGCACTTGGTCAGTACTTAAGACTAGGCTAATATGACTTTGTTTCATTAAACTCACTCTCAAGAGTCCCGTTAATTTCAGATCAGAGTTCTATTCTGTTTAAGGTCCTGACCTGGGAGATTTTTATTCTATTAGCCAGTGGAATTAGCCTCCTTAATCAAACACATATCCTCTCTGGTACCGCCCAATATAGAAAATCAAATCAAAGAATGATCAACTGCAGGTCAGCCCTTCAGGATCTACAAGTACAGGATTTTAGGCATAGACTAAAGTGGAAGCAGAACCAGAGATGAAAAAGAAAGCAAGACATCTGATTCAATATTTTTTTCTGATCGGGATGGGGCCTTTGTTGAGAGCTAGGCATCTCGTTGGCAATTGTTTTTGTTAGACATGCAGGGAGGGACAGGCAGGAAGGGGACAATAAGGAGACCAAAGCCAGCTGTTCCCTTTCTCCATAAGCATGCAGTGTAATACACAGGAACCGTGAGCTCACACAGGAAATGTTCATGCGAGAGAGGGAGTGTTGGAGTTAGCGAACTCACTAAGGAGTTGCTAACTTGCTAAGCACCTCACAAGGAATGTTGCCGTGTTGATTAGTCAGTTTGGAATATGATTTTTCATTAGACATGGGACTCTACAGTTTATATTGACTTGAGGGAAATCAACCCCCGAAAGTTGTTCACTTGTCCCCTAAAGCTAAATCGAGGGTGGAGGGGGAGTTTTAGTTAATTGGACCGGCACTTAACATGGCAATCAACCAGAATCCGGTTTCAATGAAGATTTACCCATGGGAAAGTGGCTAAACACTTAACAGGTGACTCACCCCATAGAGCAATCCCCAGCGCCCACATTCTTTTTGTCCCTAGACTCCAGTCTAAATGATGAATACATTTGTCTAACTGGAAGTCGTCTGGTCTCAGACAGGAAGTAGAGCAGGTCTAAGGGCAGGTATGGCCAGTATAGTCTTGATTTTTAAGTCCAGGACTAGACTTAACCTGTTTTGGCAAATCCAGCCCTTGGGGTTTCTTTCTGTGATGACAGCTGCAAAATGTAAAGGCTAAAGTTACTAGTTAGCCTATATTGTTATTTCTGTGATGACAGCTGCAAAATGTAAAGGCTAAAGTTACTACCTAGTCTTTCTGTTTCTTCTGCGCTAAAACCTTTGCATGATCGCCTGCCTTGGCAGACTGTGATGAGTGGTCCAGATGTACTTCTGAAATCTCCGGAGCCCAAAGAGTGAGACGTCTGGGAAAGTTGTGTGTGTCAAACCAAGACATCTGGACTTGCATGTAGCCAGTCCAGGCCAGATGCTCTGGTAAACCATGGGCCTTTATTAAATGAGGTCCTTGTGTTAAAACATATCGAAGCTGAACCTTAAACCTCCTTTTTGTATCATCATGTCATATGTAGTCTTCAGATTCACCATTTACAGGTTTTTGATTGGGAGTTGGTGTATAGTGTGTGTGATTTGTCAAAAAGTGTGTGTGCTGAGTCGTTGTATAGTATGTGTGAGTTGTTGAATAGTGTGTGTGTGTGTGTGTGTGTGTGTGTGTTGGGTTGTTGTAGAGTGTGTGTGCTGAGTTGCTGAATAGTGTGTGTGTTGAGTTGTTGTAGAGTGTGTGTGTTGATTTGTTGTAGAGTGTGCTTCGAAGTGTTTGTATTCCATAGGTTTCCACCCAGCCACATTCCTCTCTCATTTACATACAGGATTCACTTTTTAGTGTTTTTAGTAGCCACTGTAATCCAGAGCTGCTTACAGGAGTAAGTAGGGTTTTTCACAATGCTGGTTCAGGGGATTTGATCTAGCAACCTTTCAGTTACTGGTCAGAAACCACTACCTTCCAAACATCGTGTATTTTCTGATGAAGATGGTTCAGACAATTATTATTGAAAATAAATGTTCACTTCCAGTCTGCTCAGCAGTATAGCTCTTTCATAGGCAGCATTGCAATGGCAGCTGGGTCTGGTCTGCTTTGTTCAGTGACTTCCAATGAGCCAGAAACAATGAGGGAGTGGCCTGTCTGTCCTCAACCTCATTGGTTGGGTCTGTGTCATGGCTTGGATTGTGTGAGTGGGTGGGTGGAGCTGTGGGAATCTCCAGGGACAGTGTGCTTTTTGTTTAGTTTGGTTTGACCTGGGGACTGGGGCTCCTAATTTGGTGCTGGCAAAGCAATTTGTGCTCTCTGGGACCGTATTATGGAGGAATGTCCAATATTAATCTCATTGTGTTAACTGGAGGCAGGGTGTGGTTACAAACAGAATTGACGATGAGCTATAAAAAATTACAAACAAGAAGGTAATACATCAAATGTGAGGTTCACTGGAAAGGCACGTGAAAGACCGACAGTTGGAAGCAGTAAGAAATATATTATGTAAGTGATATTACTGTATTTTAGGTTTGCCAGCTCCATGAATACCTGTGTTTGGTGATGTTTTTGTTTTTCCCATCCATAGCAACAAAGTTCCAATTGTTGTGACAAACCATCCCCACTGTTGTGTTGCAACAGTAACCCAATAGAAACATATCTCTACTGGATCATCCAACACCAGATGTTAGATATAAAACATTGTTGCACTACCAACATTTCACCACTAGATGTCAGTTTAGGCACACAGGGCAAAAGGACCATTGCCAGGCAGTTGATATAGTATATAAGCTAAGGCTTTTGTAACCGTGTTTTACTTCAAAATCAAAGCTCATTTGAATGTTTTCCTTTTCATGATAATTTATCTTATCACATTACAATCAGGACATTTTGTTTGAAGATAACTACCGTTGCCTATACTTAAAAATGTAAGCGGATTGAAAATGTCCTCAAACCTATTCTTGTTTCGTAACTGTAGCCTATTTGTCTTTGCATACCTGTATCACTTGCCACTGGGCTGTTCTCGTCTGTTTTGTTGGACAGTGGCTTCATGTTTCTGCTTTTTGGTTCTGCTTTATTTCCTCTTTAGTTCCGGTTTAGTTCTGGAGGAGATTCTGGTCAGAAGGGACCTGCTGTGTCTGCTCAGGAGGCCCAGATGCAGGCCATCATGCAACAGGCCAGGGTAAGAGTTAACATACACAATTAGTGTGAATGCATGCCGCGCACACACGGACACACACAACACACACACACACACACACACACACACACGCACACACACACACACACACAAACACACATTTCCGCCTCTCTGACAGTGCTGATTTCTTTCTCCAGCTGGCAATGCGTGGTCCTACTGGCCCTATGGGTTTGACTGGAAGAACGGGTCCTCTGGTATGTGTAATGTCTGGCACCCTCTCTCGCACAGAAATACATATGAAATACACACACGCACACAAATGAACACTATTGCGATTCAGAGGCTACAGCGGTTGGATGTTTTGGACAATGTGACCCATAACGTGTCTGTCCTCTTTCCAGGGTCCTCCAGGTGTACCTGGACTGAAGGGAGAGTCTGGAGAGTCTGGTCCTCAGGTAAAACAGAAACACTATAGCCAATAGATCCAATAGAACCGTTATCTGTCACCCACAGCCCAAGCACCCGGCTTTGCTATAAACGCAGCTTACTGTTCTGGGGGTTCTGTGTTACAGTTTCTTTGGTTCTTCTGTAACGCCCTTGTTTTTCTGTTTCAGGGACCTCGTGGACCCATGGGTTCACATGGACCACCTGGGAAGCCAGGCAGAAGGGTACGTAGTGATGAGAGGCCTGCACGTCTGAAAGAATATGCACAGACACCAAGAATTTGAGTGTAACGTAAAGGTCGTCATTAATGTAGCATGTTTAATTCCATGAAGATCAGGCGAATTCCCTTTTATAGGTACAGCTACAGTAAGAGAAAGGTACATGTAAAAAGTGAACATATCTTGCAGAAGTAAATGCCGGTGTCTAGAGAGGCATAGGTCACACTGGCTTCAGCAGGCGCTATAATACCTTTAACACACGATACCCCCTAAAGGAAAGAGACCATTCTGTAATAAGTAGAATATGTGAAAAACTGTTTCCGAAGCCATACCTGTTGACTCCTATAGAGAGGAACTGGGACCTTCGCCCATACATTCTAACAGCCACACTGTTTCTGAGCAGTCAAACTAAGGACAACACAGAGAAGATCTGAGGTTATAGTATTTGGTTATAGTACAAGGTTACCACCCACAAGGTTTTAGTATGACGTTATAGTATGTCATTATATATGGGGTTATAGTATGAGGTTGTAGTATTTGGGTGTAGTACGAGGTCAATGAGGCCTAGGCATGAGGTTATACTATGAGGCTATATTATGGAGTTATTGTATGAGTTTATATTATGAGGCAATGTATGAGATACAATGATACTGTAGTATGACATTGTAGTATATCATGTATGATGTAATAGTATGAGGTTAAAGTCTACATTTTTACCACATATGCCAATCAGGGTTTTCTGTGCACGTCAGGATTTTGCCCTTCAATGAGGAGGGTGTAACTCTACTGGTTATAGAAATATCTACATGTCTTCCCAGGGACGTGCTGGTTCAGATGGAGCCAGAGGCATGCCTGGTCAGACCGGGCCCAAAGGAGACAGAGGATTTGATGGTTTGGCTGGACTTCCTGGTGAGAAGGGACACAGAGTAAGTCACATGGTTGTGTTGTCTGGGCTCTCTTGTGTCCTGCCGGTGTTTGTGTGTCAGTCCCGCTCATCTGTTGGATGTGTCCTCACTAAGGGTGAAGCCGGACCCCATGGACCTCCAGGCCCCACAGGAGAGGATGGAGAAAGGGTAAGCGTCATGTCAACAGCGCTAAGCATCCCACCCTGGTTTTTTGTCTCTATCCTCCACTCTGTGTGTGTGTGTGTGTGTGTGTGTGTGCGTGTGTGTGTGTGTGCGTGTGTGTGTGTGTGTGTGTGCGTGTGTTTGTAAATTATTATGTTCGTTTGCTGTCTGTCACACACTCCATCGCTCATATTTACATCCTCACGCCCCTGCGTCAGCTGACTCAGTTATCCATCCCTGTCCTCTCCTCTAATCTCTCTCTACCTCCCACTTCCTGTCCTGACCGTGTCACTTCCTGTTTCCAGGGAGACGATGGAGAGATCGGGCCACGGGGTCTTCCTGGTGAGCCAGTAAGTGTTGACCTTTCTATGATGTCCATCCCCTTGTCTTTGTGACACCTACATTTACTTTCAATTCGTTCTGATCATTTAGAACGATGTACCCAACAGTGTAAAGTGAGGGTTTTTCCTACTGGCTCTACATGAGCATCGACCCCACAGCCCAACATTGCAAGTGCCTTGCTTTACTAACTGAGCTACACATGATCTAAACTGATATAAATTCCTGATACAGATTCACACATGGAGAACACAGTTTGTTTTCACGGTGTGTCAGCGTATTAGCCTAGACTTTACTGTATATGTCAATGTCTTACGGTAAAAAGCCCACAGATTGGTTCAGTTCACAGCTTGCTGTCCTCACGGCTGTTAGACAAGCTCCTTTTCCTTCTCTGGACAAGCTTCCCTTCCTCTCTGACTGGATTTCCCATGTGGAATAGAGGACTGAGATAAGCAGACAGGAAACCACAGAGACAGAGAAAGACTGGGAGAGCATCATTAGTGGTTGATGGTGTGGTGCAGTACTTCAGAAACAACACCAGGGGGTGGTGCATCACTGGTGTTCTGAGATACCGTAGTGCTGGGAGAACGTGTCAGGTTTAAGTGTCCAAGCCCTTGACACCATGTGATGGGCTCAGCAGGCAAGAGAACAGATATCAGGAATAGTGAAATCAATCTGGATCAGGGCATTGATGCATACATTTTGTGTCTATTCTCTCTTTATCCAGGGACCTCGTGGCTTGCTGGGACCAAAGGGACCTCAGGGACCTCCCGGACCCCCTGTGAGTACAGAAAACACACATAAACAGACACACACACCTTCCTTTCAGACACAGATTCAGCAGACATACAGGGACGTGTTTTCTACAACTCATAGTAACACACACAGTAGACAGAAGAATGTAGACCCACAGGGAAATCCTACCACATCAGATGACTGGAGATATGAAACTATTTACCGCTTCCAATTTACCTTCCCTACATCAAGACATGAGGGAAATCTCCCCATATACCAATATACAGCTGCCTGGTGCAGGTAATTGGTATTGTAAAGTGTCCCCGGAAAAGCCCAGCCTCTATCTTGGGTGTGTGTCAGTCTATCAATAAGACACCATCATATTAACAGTATAAGATCTAATAAAGCTCTGTCTACATCCTCTTCTGGTCTGAGATCATCATACTGTGGCTTTTGAATGGAGACTTCATCTCATCTGACTGTGTGTTTCAGGGTGTGACTGGCATGGACGGCCACCCTGGACCCAAGGGAAACATTGTAAGTACTAATGAAGTCTCTCAGGCTGGCTGTGTGTGTGATGTGGAGTAGCACTATATGGATGTCACTATTACACCGATTACGCTATTACACCATCTCAGCGTCGCACTAATTGCACCTTAACAGTGTTACGCCAATTACACATCACACTAATTACACCTTTACAGTGTTTCATCAATTACACCATCACACCAATTACATCTTTACAGTGTTACACCTATTACACCATCACACCAATTACTCCTTTACAGTGTTACACCTGTCACACCGTCACACCAATTACTCCTTTACAGTGTTACACCTATTACACCATCACACCAATTACTCCTTTACAGTGTTACACCTGTTACACCGTCACACCAATTACTCCTTTACAGTGTTACACCTATTACACCGTCACACCAATTACTCCTTTACAGTGTTACACCTATTATACTGTCACACCAATTACTCCTTTACAGTGTTATACCTGTTACACCATCACACCAATTACACCTTTACAGTGTTACACCTATTACACCGTCACACTGAGTAGCATCTCCAGGGTAGACTTGGTGAGTTGAGGTTTCTCATAGACCTTTGTCGCCTCACTGTTATTCCTGCTTTAGGATCACTGTGTAGTAAAGAATGCCTGGCTGGAGCTGGCAGTTTCCACTGGGAATGCTCCAATTAGAGGGAGATGGATGACCCACAGTTTTCTTTCCCAGCCACTCTGAAAGGGGAACATAATTGATTGTCAATTATCTGGGAGGCGAAGCGTTTGATTTTGAGGTTCAGCAGTTTCCTTCATTAGGAGAGTGAGTGTATGAAGGAGAAATAGAGGGTGTGTGAAGGCGGCTGTGTGTGAAGGCTGTGTGTGAAGGAGATGTGTGTGAAGGAGATGTGTGTGAAGGATGGGTGGGAAGGGTGTGTGTGAAGGAGATGTGTGTGAAGGAGATGTGTGTGAAGGAGATGTTTGTGAAGGCTGTGTGTGAAGGCTGTGTGTGAAGGCTTTGTGTGAAGGAGATGTGTGTGAAGGCTGTGTGTGAAGGAGATGTGTGTGAAGGCTGTGTGTGAAGGCTGTGTGTGAAGGAGATGTGTGTGAAGGCTCTGTGTGAAGGAGATGTGTGTGAAGGCTGTGTGTGAAGGAGATGTGTGTGAAGGCTGTGTGTGAAGGCTGTGTGTGAAGGAGATGTGTATGAAGGCTGTGTGTGAAGGAGATGTGTGTGTGCATGAGTGCGTGTGCGTGTGTGTTCCCTCCAATTAGAAAAGAGACAACAAACCACTAAACTTGGTCCAGTGTCATAGCCTGTCTGAAACTGACCCAGCATCAGGTCCAGTCACTACTACACACCATTCACGTGTTCATCATGTACAGTCTCCATCTAAACAACAGGGCTTTTCTCTTCACAGGGTCCCCAAGGAGAGCCTGGGCCCAATGGACAACAGGGAAACCCCGGTGCTCAGGTCAGTAGCATCGCCACTGTCTATGACACCGTGGCCTAAATGTGCTTTGCCATTGCCTGCTTGTCACGGCATCTGTTGCTATTTCATTATTTGAGTTATGAGTCTCCTCGCGTTTCTACAGGGACTTCCAGGCCCTCAGGGAGCCATCGGACCCCCAGGGGAGAAGGTAAGAGCCCTGGTCCCTGGCCTCACTCAGCCTCACACAGAGGATCGTTGGTTGAGGACCACTCTACGTTACAGCTTTTAAGCTGCAGTATCTCGTCCATGGATGCCATGTGACTGTGTGTTGTGCCTCCCCTGTGTCATGCAATTTGACGGTTACCTGTGTGTGTTTGACGTTCTCTCTGCACTCTCCTCAGGGTCCTACTGGAAAACCCGGACTGCCGGGAATGCCTGGAGCAGACGGTCCACCTGTAAGTGTGTGCAGAAACAGACACACACGCACACACACACATTCCCAAACACACTCTGCACATGCTAGGCAGGTAACACAGACACAGAACTGAGTGGGAGAGTTCATATTCCAGATGTGAAAGACACAGAGAGAGTGAGATTGTGAGAGAGAGACATAATGAAAGAGAGATGAGAGTAGAATCCCCCATGAACCCTTGTGACAGGCTTTTATTTCTGTATGAAATAATCATGCTGATCCCTCCCTTTTAATCCCTTGCCCTCTTAATGCTCCCTCTAGCTCCCTTTGTCTCCCTCTCTCACCCTACTCCTCCTTATCTCCACATCTCCCTTGACCCACGAACTCCAAAGTTCTCATCTCTCTTCCTTTCTCACCATGTATCTCTCTCTGTCTCTCCCCTTCTATCTTTAATCTGTTGTCCATGAAACCCTATCACTGAATCCCAACTCTCCCCTTCTATCTTTAATCTGTTGTCCATGAAACCCTATCACTGAATCCCAACTCTCCCCTTCTATCTTTAATCTGTTGTCCATGAAACCCTATCACTGAATCCCAACTCTCCCCTTCTATCTTTAATCTGTTGTCCATGA
>JACXGJ010013472.1:0-16193 GCA_016801105.1 Esox niger | reverse complement strand
TAAAGGGGAGGGACGTCAGGCTTTCTCAGCCAATGAGTTTTAGGAAAGTGTCGAGAAGCGTATACGCGAAGTTTGTGTCATTGAGATTCTCTACTTGAACACATCACGTAATGTTAAAATTAATTTGTCATGGTTTTCTGAAACGCAGAGCGGAAATTGTGCCTGTTTTTGTCATTATGTAGACCTAGAGTCAGTCGGACTTGTTCACGGTGAGTCGTTTAATGGATTTTAAGGGGAACATGAACCTACTAGAGTAGGTTAGCAACGGAGCTGGCTAGCTAACTTTAACTAGGTAACGGTACAATCAGGGTCTAGCTAGGAATTGTCTTCGACTCAAGTCATAAATCCATATTCATATGTATTTACATCAACACTGTACTTACAGTTAATTTGTCTTTTTTCATAGATTGCTTAATGAAAGAGAATCAGAGAATTTGTGGAACATAACAGGAACGAAGACGGCAACAACAATGCATCAGTGCTCCGTTTGCCAGAAGGGCTTTCCGAGTGCGTCTAAACTCCAAAGACACTATCTCATACACACAGGCCAGAAACCATTTATCTGTTTAGTGTGTGGAAAAGCCTTTAGGCAATCAGTACATTTAAAGAAACACAGTGAAACTCACACAGGGAATTCCCACAATTGGAGTACCCCCGCAGACTGTTTGCAACGTTCCGTACAAATACCTACAACCCATGATCCGTCATTTGAGAAATCAGGACATTATAATTTGATTACTGGGACCCCACCGCTGCCTACAGTGTCTTTTTACAAAGACGGTGAAATCCAGAAGACACCACTGGAGTCATATGCTTCAACCACAGAGACCAAACCAGAACTGATCCCACTTGAAGATAATAGTTGCGTTATCAGCCAACAAAGCACGCTGCCTGATGGACATTACTTCACAAGTTTAATACTCCAAGATAACGCGATCAGCTCTGATGGAACGGAGAACAGTGTGTGGCACACAGATGATGTTCACACATGTACAGTCTGTCTGATGTGTTTTAGTTCATCTTGGCAGCTTCAGAGGCACTTACTAGTTCACAGTCACCCAAAACCTTTTGAGTGTAACATATGTGGGAAGACTTTCAGACTGAGGGCACATTTGAAAATGCATTCTCAGATACATGAACGTAGACCGACTGGATTTTCTAGAACCATCTCCATGCTTGCTTCTCAGCAATGCTCTTCCAGACTTAGAATGAGGGTGAATCACGAATGTCCGACCTGTTCAAAAACCTTCTGTTCTCCATCCAAATTAAAGCGTCATTTTCTTACTCACACTGGCCAGAGGCCCTTTTCTTGCGAGGAATGCGGAAAGAAATTCAGGCAGGTTTCACACTTGAAAACCCACTTGTATGCCTCACACCATACATCAAATCTCAGAAGTGACGGTACCAAACAGAAAGGCCAACAAATAGACACAAAAAACACAAATGTAGAGATACAGTGTGAGATAAGCGTCAGTGCCCCACAGAACCCAGACAAGTTTGAAACAAAGTCCCCGTTTTCTGTGAAATTAGAGCCGAATGTTAATGGCAACGGTCACTTTCAATGTAGTATTTGCTCAAAGACGTTCATCAGTTCAGTTAGACACAGGCATCATTATATGGCTCATAAAGAAGTAAGACCCTTTCAGTGTCGCGTCTGTGGCAGAGCCTTCCGCCTTTCAACCCATTTGAAGAGGCACCAAGTCAGTCACAGGAAACCTGAGAAAACCCGAAACACAACTCAGGTGGATGATGGCGGGGAAGCTGTGACTAAGACGGAACAGGTCTATCCAAAGCCTGACAAAGGGATTACTTCCCCAGAGCCTGATGAAGTGAAATCTCATGAGCTCAATATTATAGTCAAACCAGAGCAATGGAAGCCAAAGGTAAAAGAAGATGAAGACTTTCCCGTTCTGACTCTGCAGGATCCTGAATCAACTGCGACTTCTCACCTGAAGATGCCGGTATCCAGTCAAACCGACAGCCAATGTAACAAGATCAGTCTGAAAACAACAAAGAATCAGTCGCTGAAGCATCAGTGTCTTGCATGCCTTAAAACCTTCCCTTCTCCATCCAAACTGCAGAGGCATATGTTGACCCATACTGGACAGAGACCCTTTGGGTGCCAAATGTGTGGGAAGAGGTTTCGCCAGCCAACACATTTGAGGATCCACTCACGCACTCACGTGTGGTCTAGAAATGGCAAGCCGGGATACACTCAGCGTTCTAGAACTCCTTTGCGTCGAACGACTGAATACAAAGAGTCTCAGATGGATGTTGGATTTCAGGAAAAGCTTGCTGATGAGGACAATTCTGATGGTAGATTTAAAGTCAACTCTTCAACAGAGAGACGGACAGGACATGGAGGCGTTGCGTTTGCGTGTGAAGAAAATGAAAGCAGTATTGAACGGCAGTGGATCCAGTGTTCAGCAGACTCCCTCTCCAGGCCTCAGCTCACTCTCCAAATGCCACCAGAGAAAATGCTGAATCAAAGCGGACCGTTAGAGTTAAAAAATCTAGCGACTAGTTCTGAAGGAAAGGTTGACAATGCCCCTTACCAGAGCACCGGTCCTCATTTGGCTTTGAAAGGAGCTGATGTCATTCCTGTGTGGAATACAAGCCGAACCAAACACCAGTGTTCGCTATGTTTCAAATGTTTCCCATGTGCATCTAAACTACAAAGACACAGTCTAGTGCACACTGGCTTGAGACCCTTCCAGTGCCTGGCATGTGGGAAAACGTTCAGACAGGCCACACACCTGAAAGTCCACGAGCGAACTCACATTAAGTGGAATCCCTTCAGACCTGCCTCTCGACAGGGAAATAGAATAAAGATGCGAAGGCAGCAACATCTTCAGTACCCTAAAGTCCGCGTTCAAGTCCCTGCGGCTAATTCAACGAAAAAAGAGCCGTTTCATTCCGAAGGTATAACTGAATCTCAACAGTTCCAGGAGAATTTCGAGGCCACCAGTAATAATCAAGCGACAGCACACCAGGAAAATACCATTATCAAAACTTCGAAACAATCAATACAAAACACTGTGCGCCCTCTCAATAACTCCAGCCCTATAAACAAAGTGAGCGGTGTAAAAAGAAAAGCTCACCTGTGCACAATATGTCAGAAGGGCTTTGACACTCCATCTAAACTTTCCAGACACTTCCTCATACACACTGGGATGCGACCATTCAAATGCACATCATGCTCTAAAACCTTCAGACAGCCTTGCCACCTGAGAAGTCATGAAAGACGAACGCACGAGAATAGAACATGCAATGATATCCGGGATAACGTGGACGACCCTGATCACGAAATGCTCGCCCCCCCTCGAGGGCAGACACAGGGAGACCTGCCGCAGTCCCACTGCTCAGCCACTGATAAGGATTTAGATCATTGTCCACAGGCAAAAGAGACAGAGTTTGATGCAATGCAAGACATAGCAGATCATCCTTTGGAATCTGTGAGTAAGATAAGTGAGGACTATTGGTGCGCTGAGTGTCCCTGTCATTTTTCGTCTCCGTCGGAGCTTGCTGCTCATCTTAATGTTCACAGACAAATTGTAACCGATGAGATGACCGTTCCGACTTTCTCGCAACAGGAAGCGGGGAGTCATATGCATTCTGTTCAGCTGGCTTTTCAAACGGGTCCAGCTTTAGCCGATGCAGACCGACACAATGTCCAAAATGAGAGGCTAGATCATTACTGGTGTGAACCAATTCACACTCCTTTTCAGTGTGACACATGTGTTACATATTTTGAAACAGAAAGGGACCTTCAGCTCCACAAATGTCTTTCAATAAAACATAGCGAGGTCAATCAGTCAAGCCCATATCAGTGTGCAATTTGTTTTAAGGATTTCAAAACTCCCTCCAAACTCCAGAGGCATTATGTCACCCACACTGGTGAGAGGCCATTCCAGTGTAAAGCGTGTGACAAGACGTTCACGCAAGCATCTCATCTAAAAACACACCAACGCACTCACAAATAAGACACTGTCTAGATGTTTTTATTGGCCTATATGATTTATCTCTATATTTCCCCTGTTTAGTATGCCCATACCACTGTATAAAAGGGCATATTTATATTAATTTAATAAAATGTGCCTTGTGCTGCATTTCGTTGATTGAATTAACTATGAATTTATTGTCATGTGAAGCTACACCAGCTATCGTATTGTATAATGAATGTGCATGTTATTGGTAATATTGGTTTGTTTTTTAAATCAGATGCGTAATTGCCATACTTTGCTGTGAATAATGCAAGTTGGTGTGACATTCTGTAAAAATAAATGGAAATTACTATGCTATTTTATCTTGAAGTTCAATTGTGATGCTTATGTAAGGGAATCGCTGAATCATTATCATATTATCTTGATACTTGTTTTGTTTTGTCATAACAATGTTGTAATATTGTTTAAATAACATCAAATTCTATTTTTCATATTGGTAGTTCCGGTGTCGGCTGAGGGCTGACAATTGTAATATGTAGGAACCATTATGTTAACGTCACCTTGTTTCCCAAGGAATTGAAACATTGTGAACCGGAAACGAGTCGCACTTAAAGCGTTTTGCTTGTGTACATGCGTAGCGGGAATCACACAGATGTTTTGAAACACGGTTGGTTTGTACAAATATATTAGCCATTCAACTATCTATGCAATAAACAAGGAATTTATGTTTCAGACATTATCTGCTATTCTTTGCTACTACAGCCATTTAGCTAGATTGCTAACAACATTACTAGCTAGGTTCTGGCTAACGTTAACATTGACATAGCTAATAGTAGCTGTGCTGTGAAGTAGTGTTATAGTTTCCTCTTTGCTAACTCGTCCACATGTGTAATGAAGACGTGGTCAATGGGATAGATAGGTTGTTATTTTGTTTTATTATTTTTAACAGATTTCCCCTTTGCAAAGCAAGTTAGCCAGCTGAAGACCGACATGGAGAATCAAACCCATGCGAAGAAAGCGTCTGCGCCTTCTGTGTCGCAGATCAACGCAGAATATGTCACACAGGTAACTAACTGTAAGGTCTAAATTATACTAAAATAGACTACCATCTCTGCTTATTCCGACGTATCAACATGAAATAGGTAGTTGTAGTAAGAACCTACCTTACATAAACAGTTCCCTCTGACTCTCACCTAATGGGTTTTGAGATGAGATGCCATGAGAATTGTGAACTTGACGAAAGGCTGGTGTCTTGGAGATACAAGGAAGTGGTTGTACATCACTAAGACCTATTAAAAATATTTCAGCTGACAAACGATGAAGCAATTTTACATAGGACAAAATGAGTGCATTTTGTCATCAAACGTGAGACATTGTAAAAAAAAGAAACAGACAGTTGTATTTCTGTTACAAAAATATCAAAATTAATTAATTTCTTACGTTTCAGCATCATAAGGGAAAATAATGACTCGAACAAATGTGGAGGGAGTACTTCCCATGGCTTTTTTTGTATTATTGCCCAAGTACTACCACCTGTGGCGGGTTTGGATATTTTCACGGAACCCCCCAAAAAAATCTGTGACTGTTCCTCATGCTACTTTCTCATACCGGCATCTTGCCCATCTTAATGGTCCAGTTTGGGTACAACATGAAGTGGTGTTGGGACCTTGGCTAATCCAAACGTGGTGGTCCAAACTGTTTTTTCTGTCATTTTCCATTGGAAAATGTACGTAGGTCTCTGCTTCGTTTAGTTTGCCTCCATCTAGGGCCAGGTTTCCCAGTCTTGGGGACCACAAGGCGTGCATGAAGGTTAAACACTGATCTAGGGACAGAATTTAGAATATCAATATGTTGCTGGCTAACGTTCAGTATGAAAACATTCAAACCCATTCTTTCAAAGGCATATTTGTTTTGTGAATGTCCTAATATACTGTGTCTTGATGAATAGATTTCAGAACCGGCATTTTATTTTGCAGATAGCTTGCCCGAGAGCATTTTGACAGGTCCTTATGTGCTTTCTATTTTTTAGTTAGAAGGAAAGGGTAAAAAGGATAGGATTAGATTGGATAGGATGGGATGAAAACCAGAACTGTTTTGGCTCTGCAGATTTAGCCACCCTGGCCAAAGGAGATGCCCCTCCTTAGAACCTTTACTTGTGCTTAGACCGATCTCGCCATCACCCCAGCAACAAATCAACCGTCACACTCACATGAAATTTCAGTTTATGTAATACACCACAAGGAGGCGCATTGTCACATGCACACCCATCAACACTTATCTTCTACCTCAGCCCACTCTAACATCTGCTACTGCTGGTAGCTATTCCAATAATACCCTGAGTCGCTCTTAAACCTTTAATTATTTCGATTGTAATTCATTTCAGTTCACTGCAGCCAATATCTAGAAAAAAGTACAAAAGACTATTACGCTTGAAAATGTACACATTAAACTCCTTCCAAACTAAAACAAGCTGCTCTCTGGTCAATGCACCTCTTAAATCTGCCAAATAAGTCTTGCTTTAGTTAGCGTAATTTTGTGTTTACTTTCTATTAATGTATTTATATTTTTATTTATGCTTTTCTGTTGGTTGCCTTGTGATGTTGCTATTTGTAATGCCTTTGTCCTAGTTTAAAAAAATCATAAACATTTTCATAATTGACTTGTAAAATGTATGGTGTGTGGTGCTTAAATCAAGGTTGCTGTGATAATAACACTGTGTCTCTTCTCTAAGTTGGCAAACAGATACTGGGCACCACATGCCAAGAATAAACTACCATTTGACCCAAAGGTGAGCCTTTTACTGACAGTCTAGAGCGGGGAATATTGTGGAAGATGGTATGTATACTTAAATAAAATGTTTCTTGTCGCCATCCCAGGTCCTGGAGGATATTTACGAGAAAGAGATTCTCATGTCAAAGTAAGTAAAACGGTCTGTAGTTTATTTCTCACCATAAGTGAAATAAGGTTTCCTGAAATTCTCCCTGCCCTGGTTTTTCTCTTCAGGTTCGCCATCAGGAAAATCATGTTGCTTGAGTTCAGGTGTGTTTTATTCACCCTTAGTTTTCTGTGAGTACCTCCCACCAAGACCTGACATCTGCATAATCTTAACATGCTGCTCTCTCTGCCCTGCGGCGTAGCCAGTACCTGGAGAACTACCTGTGGGTCAACTATAATCCTGAGGTGTCCAGTAATGCGTACCTCATGTCTATCTGCTGCATCGTCAACGAGAAGTTCAGAGAGAATGTCCCCGCCTGGGAGGTAAGAAGGGGGATTCTGTCACGGCCCGCAGACGGCGGGGAGGAGGATCACGCTTCGTCGTCAGTTGTACCAGACCCGACGCCACATCACAGGACGGGCGTGTCCGGCAACTGGCCTGATTTAATACTTGGGTTTGCACTCCGTTTCAGGTGTTTAAGAAGGAGCCCCGCCACTTCCCGTACTTTTTTAAGTGTGTGATGGAGGCGGTGCTGGTTGGAGAAGAGGCTGGCCTGACTCTGAAGGAGCAGACGATACTGCTGGTCTTCTTGGACCACTGCTTCAACAGCCTGGTAGGTCACAAGGCAGACAAGACCCGCTTCCTTGGAAACTGGCAATTATTGTTGGTTGAATTGACCACATAAATGTCACTCTTATGATGCTTCTAACACTTATTTGAAGCATCCACACTAACTAGTCCCTTCCCCCAGCCCTGGTTAACTCCCTAGCCCCCAGACCTGTCCACTAGGGGGCACTACTGATTAATCCTGCCCAGTAGTCTCAGATCCACAGAGGTGTGACAGCAAGAGTAGAAGTGGTTTAAATAATTTGTTCCACTAGGTGGCGGTATTGTACCTAAACACTACTCAGGTGGTGCCCCGGCACATCTGTATTCCCCACCGTGGCTCAAACCGCAGGTAGCCACTGCACCATTCTATCGCGGAAGGACTATTTTTAGCCCCTCTGCTTCTCCTGAACCAAATGCAATGGTTCTGATGCATGTGGTGCAATGGAGTTATTCTGCCATCTCCAGCATCTCCCTCTGTCCTTTCCTGACCCCCCCCACACTCTCTCTCGTTCTGTACAGGTTATATTTGCACGCAGTGCAGTTGATGTGTTGTGTTGGTATGTGGGATGGGTGATTACAAATATTTTTTTAATACATAATTCTCTCTGGCTAATTTTTCCTTTCACTTTTTGTCTTTCTGTCAATCTCCCTCTGTCTTTCTCTCTCCCTTTCTTTCTGTATTTTTCAGGAGGTGGACCTGATCAGAGAGCAGGTTCAGCAGCTCATCTCCCTCCCCATGTGGATGTGTCTACTTCCTGTAAGTAGTCTGTATCCAGCGTTCATTCTTACACACGGCACCATGCTTTATGTTACTGGCTTATCTTTGCTGCTTGCTCTTTGGGGTTTTTGGCTGGATGTCTGTACAAGCACTTGAAGACAACTGCTGAACATTCCACCACTGTCTTACACTACTGTGCCCTGACTGGAATAGGGTCGGGGACCAACAAACGCGGAGTGTTAATGGCATTCCTAGGATGAATTAACGAACCGGTTGTCTCTCGCGGTTTCAGTCTAGACGGGAGCACGAGCTCAAGAAAGTCCCCAAGCTCCAAAAGTTCTGGAGTCTGATCAAGAAGAATTTCGACAAACTGGAAGGCACAGCTTCAGAGCAGTGAGAACCTTGATCCTTCTGCACATCATTGGCTTGGCATCGTGATAAGGATTAAAACGATTGGTTGTTTCCTTTGTTTCCAGAGCCAAGATGGAGAGGACATTTCTCTCTGCTCTCATTAGGAAGTTCCTGGGAGTTCTCGTGTCCATCCCGCCTGAAGGTGAGCATTTAGCAACACTGTTACTAGTCCCCACAAAGAGCTAGATGACAGACGGGAGGACGCTCAGAGCACATACATCTTCACGTACACAGAAGTTGTCACACCCTTTTAACATCACCCGATGATTTCCCAGAAACGTTTTAGCGGAAGTCACCGGTGACCCAGCTAGGACACTCCACGTGCCTGTCGCTAGGTAGCATACCTTCTCACATAATGATTCCTAGATTCTAGATCGTCTTCGCTATTCTGAGGTCTCCTGTCTCTGTAACAGAGCCCGGCCCGGTCTCAATTGTCATCTTGTCTCAGCTCAGTCCATCCTACCTTCATCCAGCAGTCCTTTCGTTCGCCCCTCTCCTTTAGACTTGACCTGCTGCTCATCCTTACCACCCATGGCTATGATCTCCGTAGCGACGTAATGCAGGTTGACACAGCACCACCCCACCCAGCCAACCTGACTACTTGGGATAGCATTTTAACCGGTCTCCTGCACACTTATCCTCCCACAGCTCTGTGCTGCCCAAATACACATGCACACGTCTCCACTAATGGCAGACAATTTCCCAGCATGCACTGCAGTGCCTGAGGGGGAAACACTGCGGGGTCCCTGCATGGATGGGTGACTCACTATTGTTTGGCCCTAGTTAGGTTATACATGTGTGTTGGCCCGCTCTGGTTTTCCCGAAACGGACGGCGTCCCCCTTTTGTTTGACTTTTGCATTTCCTATCCTGTGTTGTCTTTCTCAGGGCCCGTCGCCATGGAGAAGGTTCACTTCTGTGAGAGGTTCATCGAGCTCATGATTGACCTCGAGGTAAGACACCCTTAATAAGGCCCTCTGTGAGTTTATCAAGTGTTTAAACGGTCAGCCATTTTACGCTGGGATCTCCTGAATTTTTGTACGAACAAAATGGATGACACCGAATCATATCGATACTCTTACCCGTGATGCCGTTTTTCGTGACCTGTGTCGAGTTTAGTATCCAGGCAGCCCGATAGGGAGGGAAATGTTGTTGGTAGTGTGGTGCAATGGGAGGTGAAAGGTCAAGGTGTTTCTATGTGGGCATGGACAGGATCCTAGCCAAGACGGTCGCTACAGACATCAAGGCAACGTTGCTCCTGTCTCCACCCAGGGAGGATTGGATGGATTGGTTTCTCCTCTGTCCGGTGACAACTTGTTCATTCTTTTCCCGGCTGCTTCTGAAGAAACCCTTTCCCCTTCAGCCGTATCGGTTTACCAAGCGGCGGCTGAAATCAAACACTTCCCTCGGTGGGATGATATGACGATACCCTGTGAATCTCTTAATGAAAAGACACCTGACATATGATATGTGGTGTGCTGTCTATCGGTTACAGCTCTGTAGAAACCATAGATGGCGGTCGTAGATAGCGTTGTCTCTATGTCGTGGAAGTGTTGTATTGTTTGCAGCACCGCAACCTTCATAGAGGTGAATTCCATGGAATGTTTCAGGGTTGACATTTTCCTCCCTGTTTTATTCTGGCCTTTAGAAACCTGAACCAGCAATCTCTAATCTATGAAATGCATAAAGAATCTGAAAGAACCTTCCGAAATAGGACCTGAATCAATAGGGACCTATTTTAAGTCGGATCGTCCATGTTGTGAATTGTGCTTTGTCGATATATTGATCTGAAGGATCCCAGCGCATGAGTCAATCCATACATGGCCAATCCTGTTTCTGGTGTTAGTCCACTCCTCGTCTCAAAGACCAGCTGTTTGTTGCCAGCTCAGACCCGGCTCGAATATTCATTCCAGGATAGATTATACCATGTTTTTATGTGTTCGTTGACATTCATTTGTTTTTTGCCAGACGGCGTAAGCAGAGCCGGCCAATAAGAGTGAATGTCTCTTACTGATTGACCTCCCTTTTTGAATAACGTAGTCATTAGAGATGCGGACTGCCACGTAGTCGACCAGGGTTCGATCCTTGCCACGAAGCATACAAAGTAGGCATTGGGATTTATTCAGGATAGGCTAAAACATTGCTGGCTTCAGTAGCTGCATTATAGTTAGCCTAAAGAAAAACTGTTTAAGGTTATATTGCGATAGACAAACTGCACCAACGAGGATCATTTCAATTTACATAGTGTAGTTCCCATAGCGTAGTTGTTGGCTATTTAACTGTCACTGTTTGCTAAAGAGACGGACCAGCCATGGAGTGGTTGGTCTCATTGCTTTTCAGTATAGGTACATTATAGCTATTAGCTAGCCATCTACAATCTCTTTCTAATTTAACGTGTTGAATGTAGTGCTGTGATCCTCTTATGCCCGTTTTTGGTTTGGGTGTTAATAGGTAATGTAGGGAGCTAGTTTCAAGACCCATGGAGTTTTGACTAATTGGTTTGACAATTCAGGTAGTAACAGCAGACAGCACATTTCTATAACGTGCAACAACACCCACTGTTTGTGTCTTTAACCTTTATGCTATTCAGTCTGTCACATAGGACACCGTGGATAAAATCCAGCCAGGGCAACAACATTCATTCCCTCTAATTGTGGGCCGGCCCCACTAGTCTTGCCTGGTTTCTGTCTTTCTGGGACGGCTGAGAATGTTTCCTGTAATTAAGGGGATGGTCGAGTGGTTGTACGTCTCCAATGCCGTGTAACGTGTGTCTCAGGCCCTGCTTCCGACGCGTCGCTGGTTCAACACAGTGCTGGATGACTCACACCTCGTGGTTAGCTGTCATCTGTCCAGCCTGGTGCAGAGAGAAAAAGAGGGACACCTCTTCTGCCAGTTACTGGACATGTTGAAGTTCTACACAGGCTTTGAGATCAACGACCAGACCGGCAACGCCCTGACAGAGAAGGAGATGACCACCCTCCACTACGACAGAATCACCTCCCTCCAGGTACCATTCAACCCAATGACGGACAGACACGGTGTCGATTGTTAATTGGACCGGTTCATGTCAGAAAGCATATTATTCAGTGTTTTCTTGGAGGGCTAAGAACACGTTGGGAGTTGTGCATGCATTCATGGAAAACAAATATTTGTGATTTAGTGGCAGCTTCCAGAAGGTATTTCAAGTGCTTTAATTCCAGTGAGAGTTTGTTGAAGGTTAGATTTTAACTTCTGTCCTTTTTAACGTATCTTACCTCTCAACGCGAGCGATGATCAAATTAATATTCAGGGAGGTAATACAGGCCGGTACACGTCCGTTCTTCCTTCTGTGTCGGTCATCTATGCTGCACTTTTGAGTGTAGAAGCTGCCATCCTGTCATCATGCTGAAACACTTGTCTTCCAGCGGGCTGCCTTTGCCCATTTCCCAGAGCTGCAGGACTTTGCCTTGTCCAATGTGGCCGCGGTGGACTCGCGGGAGTCCCTCACCAAACAGTTTGGCCATCTCAGGTACAGTGTGTCCTCGTTCTAGACAAGCGTTCCAATCACACCTAGTGCCACCATATTTATACCATGTTATTGGTCGGTTGATGACAAATGTGGAACATTTACTGTTGCGTGGCTGCTAGCCTGCTGAGTGCCTTCCTGACAGTGGAATGGCTGTCAGGCAGCCTGAGCTCTTGACTGTGCAGAGTCGAGTCCAGCCAGAGGGTGGGAGGGAGAGAACCTAGCCTCGCCTCATTCATTTAATCGATTTGCAAGGGCTTGAGAATAAACTCTTTGAACAGCTGTGTTCGTCAGATCATATTAGCAAGCGGCCAGCCAAAAAACACCCTGTCCATCCCTCTGATTGTGTGTGTGTGTGTGTGTGTGTGTGTGTGTGTGTGTGTGTGTGTGTGTGTGTGTGTGTGTGTGTGTGTGTGTGTGTGTGTGTGTGTGTGTGTGTGTGTGTGTGTGTGTGTGTGTGTGTGTGTCGAAAACACACAGACTGGGTTTTATCACAGACACGCAAATCATTTGTCATCTTTCAGTTTAAAGTACCCTAGTCCCGTGTTGCCTATGGCTTCTAAATGGGTGGCGATAATAGGGATTGGTTTGGCGGGACTACCGGCTCAAACAACAGGAAACAACTCCCCCATCTAACCTGCCTCCCTCCTTCCCTCTGGAACTACTCCAAGTTGGCAGATGTGTCAGTCATGAAGGGAGCTGTGCAGAATATCCCACGCGTTCCCTAGACAGGCCAGCAACACGGTCAGCAAAATCCCTGACCTGTGCGATTTCTGACTAAACGTGGCTTCGTCACGGGTCCGTCCACACCGCGGCTCCCCATGACACGTGTCCGTCTGAATTGAAACGGCCACAGCGCCCAGCCTCTGAAAGATGGATGGATATTTGGAACCCCGTCGCATCGCTGCGGTTTCAGCCCCTGTACCAGCCTTGCTGACAAAGCAGTGCTGAGGCTGCCCTGGTTAGGAAAGACTGGGCAAACATGAGGACTAGATTACTGAGCTCACAAGCACGGACAAAAGATATGGTCTGGCTACTGAGAAAATGTGGACGTTTTTCTTAATGTGAAATGAAATAGTTTTATGCCAATAATCACACCGAGATATATTTTATTGACTGTATTTCTCCACTTGGGTTGTCATTTCATTGTGTCTTTAAGGATGGCTGCAAAATCTGTCCCTTAATCGAAATTATACTATTCTCTAAATCATGATTAGGTTGTGGTCATAGTTTTTAATATGAAAATCAGCTGAATGCGCTTTTTCCCCCTCCCTGCAGTCCTGACACTCTCCACCGGGTGGCCTCGTATCTATGCCTTCTTCCAGAACTGGCAGAGGGACAGGAAACCACTTATGAAAAGGAGGTCCTGCTGGAGCTTTTGGTAGGTGTCTTTACCAACCTGGAAACTGTGGTCCCTAAATAAGCGTTTACCAAACTCGACATCACTGCCCCATTTCGGGTCATGATATTTGAGAGGGGATTAGAGTGAATAACCTCTGTTAGTGAATATATAGCTGGAAACAAATTGCTTTTGTACAACACAGGGTATTTTTTGTTGCTACAAATGTGTTTTTAACTTTATAACACTTCAGATTTTGGTATATTATGACCCCCATTCCTAATAGATGACGTAGAGTTTCTCATTAATGAAAATGTTCATATAATTATTACCTGACCTTTGGTTCATTTGCAATCTTACTTTCCTCAGATTTATACATTTTTCTAAATCAGCCAAATGAATTAATCCCATATAGAATGTTCACATATTTGAAGTAATACTAAGAATAGAATAAGTATTTAAAAGGGTCATGGGTCAGAAACAGTTTGGAAACCCTGGCTTAACAACTGATGAACAACATTCATTTTATTATCCTGCTGTCTTAAGTCTTGGATCTGTGCACGAGGTGTTAGGATGAGGCTAGGATAATGACTATTGATACCTCCTCCAAGATGCCCTTAAGCTTGATGGAGTGAGAGAACCCCTCTCTATTTATGGCTTGGCTAAATCGCAACGGCATCAAGATATGGTCATTTGCAGAACAGTAAGTCCTTTGAGAGCGTGGCAACATAATCAAAAATGTGTGACTTGTTAGAAAGCCAATCATTTACGCCTTTGACCTTGGAATAGTGGATGGAGGCCCCCCTCCCCGAGTTGGCCTTTTAATCCAATTAGGGCTCCATTTTGGCGATCAAGAGCAGTGGGAAAAGTGGTGGTGTGGGTTGAGAGGCTTTCTCTTATCCTCTGGACAGGAACAAATCTGATGGTTCTCTCAAACACACACGCTGAGGCGACCGAAAAGCTGACATCCGGTGTGGTATAACGTTCTGCCCATTCACCGCCCTGCTCTGTTCTCAATACTGGAGTTACCCGGTCCAGGGCTTCATCTGCCCCTCTCTGAAGAGAAGCTTTTCTATAATTTGCTGATCAGATTGTTTCTAGAGCCAATGTCAGGGGACTCATGTAACTGGCCCTGGGTTGCCCTTAGCAACCACAGTGCTCGAGAGTCCGCTTTGGTATTGTGCTATGTACGGCATGTTGTTTGGAGCACTGCACCTTACCCCCTGGAGACACACACACACACACACACACACACACAGACCTACTGCAGGGAGGGAGGCAGTGTAATTAAACCTGAGGAATAAGGGGATGAGCTGGCCTGCGTTATGCTTTGTGTTGAGCTTCTAGCTACCACTGTGGTCGTGTTTTTCTGAAGAAAGCGTGAGCCATCCATTTAGGAAGCCATCCACTTGATATATTTGTTCCTTTATTGTTGACTGGTATCCCATTGGGAATTTATGATTACCTTCACTAGCTTGAGTCCTGGATGGATGACTATGACAAAACCCTGGGTTAGATGGTGACTGGCAGAGAACACACCAGTATAACATGATGGATGACTATGACAAAACCCTGGGTTAGATGGTGACTGGCAGAGAACACACCGGTATACCATGATGGATGACTATGACAAAACACTGGGTTAGATGGTGACTGGCAGAGAACACACCAGTATAACATGATGGATGACTATGACATAACCCTGGGTTAGATGGTGACTGGCAGAAAAAACACCAGTGTAACAGGATTAGCATAGCTCGGCGGTCATTGTCTGACTGAACACATATGAGAACACAGGGGTTATACTGTATAGGCTTCTGAATAATTTTTGGCACAAAGACATTTTGGCCACGGACCTAAAATAATCGCGCATCCATACACACATTGCTGGCAAACTAACTGGAGATAGAAGCCAAAGGCTTCTGACCTGAGACTCTTGATTAAACAGTGTTTTATACCCCTGTCTGTACTCTGAGTGACTGGGGGATAAGTGTTGTTAGGACATTCAGTGCTACAGCGGGGCAAAGGCTTGTTAACCCAATTTCTTTTTGTCTTTGTCACTGTCTGTTTGTCATTGCTCTTATTGCCCTCTTGCACTCTTAGGTGTCTCGTCACGAAAGGAGAATCTCCCAGATTGAGCAACTTAACCAGATGCCTCTCTATCCTACCGAGAAGATTATCTGGGATGAGAACATTGTCCCAACTGAGTACTATTCAGGCGAAGGTTTGTGGCTGTGTCTGTGTTACCTCAATGTAATTCATTCCACTAGCGGTGTTCTGTGTTATTCTACACCTCTGGGGTACTGAGCTGGCACCCTCTTAATAGGCAATCCTCTTTTGGCTGGCAGGGGCACTTTAAGATGCCTACAGCCCCATAAGCCTCCTGAACTACATAAGCCCCCTGACTTCTATAAGGCTGTGTAAGCCAGCCAATAAGTTACAGGTGTAAACTAGTTGTATAGTTAATTCTGATGTTTATACTATCTGTATAGTCAACTCTAGTGACTGCGTAAAATAACTGTTTAGTCAACTCTGAATCGTATACTAGTCGTGTTATCGTTGATGATACGTAGACTAGCTGTGTGGTCAAGCCTGACACGTAGACTAGCTGTGTGGTCAAGCCTGACACGTAGACTAGCTGTGTGGTCAAGCCTGACACGTAGACTAGCTGTGTGGTCAAGCCTGACACGTAGACTAGCTGTGTGGTCAAGCCTGACACGTAGACTAGCTGTGT
>JACXGJ010013470.1:0-16198 GCA_016801105.1 Esox niger | reverse complement strand
CCTAGTATGACCGCAGTCCGAGTAATCAAAGTATCTAGGTACGACAGGCGTCTTTGTAGCATCTTCACTGACCACGCCCCCAACTCAAAGTTGTCACACATTGAACAAAGAACAAATGCCAGGTCATTCTCTAGTCAAGCTGATCTCTTCAACAGATAAACAGAGAACCCAGAGGTCTGTTAATTACTCATTGACCTAGTTCACAGCATACTAAATGAAACCACCATAGAAATGTATATAAACTCATAACTGCCATTGTAATATAAAATAAAACATTGAATCATTATATTGCTTCACAATTTCAAATTTCTATCACAGGTTCCTCATCTGCTTATCCATTGTCGGGTCAGGGAGGCAGCATTTCCAGCAAGGGACCCCAAACTGCCCTTACCCAAGCTACATTTGCCAGCACTGACTGGGGATCCCCAAGCACTCCCAGGGATCCCCTAGAAATATAATCCCTCCACCTAATCCTGGGCCAACCCTGAGGTCTCCTCCCAGCTGGACATGCCTGGAAAACCTTCATAGGGAGACGTCCTGGGGGCATCCTTACCAGATGCCTGAACCATCTCAACTGGCTCCTTTCAATCCAAAGGAGCAGCGGCTCTACTCCGAGTTCCTCACGGATTATTGCGTTTCTCACCCTATCGCTAAGGGAGATGCCAGCCACCCTTCTGAGAAAACTAATTTCAGCCACTTGTACCCACGATCTAGTTCTTTCGGTCATGACCCAGCCTTCATGACCATAGGTGAGGGTAGGAATGAAAATTGACCAGTATATCGAGAGCTTTGCCTTCCGGCTCAGGTGTCTTTTCGTCACAACGGTGCGGTAAAGCAAATGCAATACCGCCCCCCGCTGCTCCGGCCAATCTCCAGCTCCATTTTTCCCTCACAAGCAAACAAGACCCTGAGATACTTGAACTCCTTTACTTGGGACAAAACCGCATTCTCTACCCGGAAGAGACACTCCATCGGTTTCCTGCTGAGAACCATGGCCTCAGATTTAGAGTTGCTAATCCTCATCCCAACCACATCGCACTCGGCTGCGAACCGGTCCAGTAAGTGCTGGAGGTCACAGACCGATGATACCATCAGGACCACATCTGCAAAAAGCAGCGATGAGATCCCAAGCCCATCGAACTGTAAACCCCATAATCCTGCAGCACCTCCCCTTAGTATCTCCTGGGGGACCCGGGCATACAACTTCTCCAGATCCACAAAGCACATGTAGACTGGATGGGCATATTCCCAGGCCCCCTCCAGGGTTGATCGGTTGTTCCACGACTAGGACGGAATCCGCATTGTTCCTCTTCAATCTGAGGTTTGACTATCTGCCGAACCCTCCTTTCCAAAACCTTTCAGTAGACTTTCCCAGGGAGGCTGAGTAGTGTGATACCTCTATAATTGGCACACACCCTCTGGTCCCCCTTTTTGAACAGGGGAACCACCACCCCAGTCTGCCACTCCTTTTAGCCACATCCAAAGCTTTCAACATTTCTGGACGAATCTCATCAATCCCCAGAGCTTTGCCACTGTGTAGCTGTTTAACAACCTCAGTGACTTCTGCCAAGGAGATTGGCGATGCTTCAGCCTCCAGCTCTGTCTCTACTAAAGAGGGCGTGTTAGTGGGATTTAGGAGTTTCTTATTGTGTTCCTTCCATCACCCAATTACCACCTCAGTGGAGGACAAAAGTGTCCTATCCTTATTGTACACAGCTTGGATGGCTCCCCGTTTCCCCCTCCTGAGTTGGCGGATGGTTTTCCAGAAACACCTTGGTGCCGACCGAAAGTCTTTCTCCATGGCTACCCCAAACTCCTCCCTCACCCACTGTTTTGCCTCTTTCACGGCCCTTCGGGTCCGCCAGTACTCTGCAACTGCCTCTGGAGTTCTCCGGGATAACATATCCCGGAAGGCTTCCCTGACCATAGGTTTCGAGGGTTACGAGGGTTACCGCCCCTTGAGGCACTTAAGACCATTAGACCACAACTCCTTGCCGCAGCTTCGGCAATGGAAGCTTTGAACATTGACCACTCAGTTTCAATACCCCCAACTTCCACAGGGATGTCAGAAAAGCTCCGCCGGAGGTGTGAGTAAAAGATCTTTCGGACGGGGGCCTTCTCAAGACGTTCCCAGTTCACCCGCACTACCCGTTTGGACTTTCCTGGTCTGTCCAGAGTCTTTCCCCACCCCCTGATCCAACTCACCACCAGGTGGTGATTGGTTGACAGCTTTGCCCCTTTTTACCCGAGTGTCCAAAACATGCGTCCTCAGATCCTATAACACGATCACAAATCATCGACCTTCGACCTAGGGTGCTGTGGTACCACGTACACTTATGAGCATCCTTATGTTCGAACATGGTGTTCGTTATAGATAATCCATGATTAGCACATGAATCTAACAACAGTCTAGAGGATGAAACGATAGTCATTGCGGTGGAAATAAGAAAGAAAAGAAGAGATGCCATGCTCATCAGTCAAAAGATGCTCCTGACATTTTCTTTACAAAGGAAGGAGTTTGTCCAGATGGCTCCAATGGTAATAGAGGTGCAGGACAGATGGCCTTCTCTAGTATGTCCAGATGAGGTACATTTACATGGTAAAATATATTTATGTAATTTTTGACTCAGACTTGGCTTACCTGTACATTTATTGTCAGATAAAGTAGGCTACATGACTGGGATGATTTGGGGTTTGGCCATCTGACTCTTACAGAGTATAGTGAACCCTGCAATACCATTGTCATGTCTCTGCCTCGAGTATGACAAAAGTTAGATTTCCGTTCATTTCAGAATATCAAAACTATATCTACATGTATATGCTAGCATTCCAGCGCACACGCATACAAATTTAAGAAACAGCCTGGTCATGTGATCAGCATATTGAAATCGCCATGATCTTCCAAGTTCCCACCTTTTTAAGCTCATGTTGTCTTGCCATTTTGTACACGCAACGTGCCCTGTGGGTCAGTGTCCCTTCTTCTGTAAACCCTTAACTGTCACACATGGGACAATACGCATGCACACATGCTGCCTTTACAATTGCTGCTGAGGCACGTGTGCGTGGCAGACACTCCCTCCTTTTGATGAGTTGCATTACAAGCGCTTTTCCCAGCTGCTCCTGGAACACCCTACTCTTGTTCCGCTTATAGGCCATCCAAGGATATGTCGATGATGTTGTGGAAGATGACCAGGGGCCAGCCGGCTGTCATCCTTCTGCAGCTGTACGTGCCGGCCACTTTGTCTAGGTTGTCCACACCTCCTTTGTTGCAATTGTAGTCCAGGATTATGGCGGGTTTCCTGTCCTGGCGCTCTCTAATGTCCACCTCTGTGTGCAGCCTGTTCAGAAGTACCACGTTCTTGTTTATCTTTGGCAGGTAGGACACTAGCTGCGCTCGGCATGAAGGCGAATCTGGACGAGAAGACATTTCACCTCTGACGCGAGAATTGCGTCTGGGAAATCGGGCTTATTCTTGCAAACCGTTCCCTCCTAATCTCCCACATGTCAGAGTTTGTGGGAGGTAAAGAAATTGTCATGTGACATTTAGACCCTTGAGCCCATCTGTCATATCAAGCACTACCCACATTCCCTGGTCTTTCTCTGGCCCCCTGGCGGTCGGCTTCCTGTTGTACACTTGCATCTCACAGGCGTAGCTGGATTTCATGTCGCAGACTACCTATGACTTGATACAGTATTTTGCAGGCTTGCTGGGCATGTACTAGCAGAAAGGACAATGACCTGTGGACATAAGAGATTCTCGTCGTCATCATCATCATCAGTAGTAGTAGCAGTAGTATCAGTATCATCTGTGTCACAGAGAAAAGAGTGTGAAAGTGTTTCAGTGGCATTGTGGCACCGAACATCGGCCATTCACTATCTGCGTCTCATAGACTACCTCAGGCCTGTTATACACCTGCTAAAATAAGCAGCCTTATGTCTTTGACCAGAACTTCTCTCTTTCAGCCTTAGGGGTTTCTTGGTCCTGGTCTTGGTCTGACGAGGAGGTTGCATAGTTGTCGTGCTCCGGGTTGTTTTCCTTGCTGTCTTCTTCTTCTGACATGTCCTCCATGTCCTCTTCGGAGTTGTCAGGCCAGACATTTGAGAAAATCTGTTTTAGAACCTGTTCAGCGGTGAACCTAGCAGCAGCCGTCATTGCGTATGCACCTCGGACAAATGTTAGTATATTTTTCTCGCTCTATGTACAGCAGATGGCCGTGTCCCAAAGAGGACAATGGCGGGAATGGGAATAACGGCACCGTGCCACTTTCCTCTAACAGCGAGCGGCCTGGCTATAAGAGAGATGCCATGCGATCCTTATCACTGCATGAGTGTATCCATACAAGTAAAGGTCTTTGTAATGGTGACAGGTGAAAGGCCAGTACAGAGAATTTGCGAAATTAAATGATTTTAACCAGTCGTAAGCTCTTGACATTTCTGGAAACTCCTCAAACTTTGCACATGCTAATTAGTTCTTAACAATTGTCTTTTGTCTTCATTCTAATTTCAACATTTTACACTCAGCAGGCAACCTAAGGTTAAAAAGCAGTATACTTAGTGTTGTACCTTCGGACAAAAAGTAGTATAGAAATAGTTTGAGTGAAATAACCCACTTACTTTTTAATGTTGTATAAAATCAAGTAATTGTATCCATTTTAACTGCCTGAAAAATATTTAGTAATTATGGTTGAAAGTGCAGCAAATGTTGTTCCATATATTATTTTTGTTTTCAAATGTGTGGCTGTTAATCATGGCCAATGAGTTATTGAATAAAAGCCTTTATAAAATGGCTAGTTGAGGATTTAGATTCACAAGATGTTTGATGTTATATTGCAAAGTTCAAGAAACAATTTCAGCTGAACAATGGCAAGATCCTTGTTTGGATATAATAATGTAAACAAAATAACTCCCACACCCAGTCTGCATAACATTCAATAAGAATTTAATTACGTTTCGGTACCAAGATTTCAACAGTCTCCACTAACGTTGGTACCGAAACTTTGTTATTATCTTTGCACTTTGTGCACACTGCTGCATTGGCCAGTTTCTCTGTTGGTGATCACCTGCCTTGCGCTTTGACAGCGACTTGACTCAGCTGTACAATCCTCCTTCCATTACTTTTCCTAAATAAGAGTATTTAAAATGTTTCCGTTGTCGGAATTCTAAACTGAAGAAAAAAGAAAACGATTTACATGTTTTTTAGTTTTTTTACCCCATTTTCCTACAAAATCCACTTAGTGTCGGTACCCAAGTGGTACACATGCTCAAATCAACCCTTGCGTGCTCTGCAGGATTTTAATCCAGGACAGCGTAATGTGTTACTAATGGTTTTCTTTGAGACTGTGGTCTCAGCTCTCTTCGGGTCATTGACCAGGTCCTGCGGTGTAGTTCTGGGCTGATCCCTCACCTTCCTTATGATCATTGATGCCCCACAAGGTGAGATCTTGCATGGAGCCCCAGACGAGGGAGATTAACCGTCATCTTGAACTTCTTCCATTTTCTAATAATTGCAACAACAGTTTTTGCCTACTCATCAAGCTGCTTGCCTATTGTCCTGTAGACAATCCTGTAGCCCATCCCAGGTCTACAATTTTATCCCTGATATCCTTACACAGCTCACTGGTCTTGGCCATTGTGGAGAGCTTGGAGTCTGTTTGATTGTGTGTGGACAGGTGTCTTTTATACAGGTAACAAGTTCAAACAGTTGCAGTTAATACAGGTAATGAGTGGAGAACAGGAGGGCTTCTAAAAGATAAACCAACAGGTCTGTGAGAGCCGGAATTCTTACCGGCTGGTAGCTGATCAAATACTTGTCATGCAAAAAATGCAAATTAATTATTTAAAAATCATGAAAATCATGTGATTATCTGGATTTTTGTTTTAGATTCCGTCTCTCACAATTTACGTGTACCTATGGTAGAAATTGCAGACCTCTACATGTTTGTAAGTAGGAAAACCTGCAAAATCAAGAGTGTATCAAAAACTTGTTCTCCCCACTGTATATCTAAAACATGCAGGGCGGTGTGCTTCCAGGACCAGGGTTGAAAATCACTGGTGATAAATATTCTACAAATGTAAAAGAGGATATCTCCCTTTTTTCTACTAAATCTTCTCTTTTGCTAACTTATTAATGTCACATATAGTGAAATCTAATAAACTGTGAGATTCCATTTTTTATCCATGAACTAAATTATTGCAACCAGATGTCAGGGGAGAGCCATCTTAATTCAGCATGAGGCAACGATGGAAACCTTCCATAATTCTTTCCTTTTTCTCTCGAATGCAGTGTTTTCCAACCCTGCTCCTGGAGGCACACTGCCTGCATGTTTTAGATTTCTCCCTGCTCTATCACACCTGATTCAAATGATTAGCTCATTATTACAGCCCTTGATAAGGCACGTCAGGTGTGTTAGGGCAGGGAGAGATTTAAAACATGCAGGACAGTTTGCCTCCAAGAGCAGGGTTGGGAAAAACTGCTCTAATGAATACAATGGGAACACAGTCTTTTATGCCAACACACATGGGAGGCGGTCAATGGTCATAACCAGCCATTACACAGTCAAATACCCTCCAATAAGAAAGGTTTATCTTACAAAAGGTATGTTCCAACCAATGGTCAATGAGCCAATCCATCGAGCCTGTAATAGTCACATGGGCAACTCCTAGCAGGAGGTATGGACAGGATGTGTGCGACCCATCAGTAACAGGCAACACGTCCTATCTATGGTCCGTTGTTCAGAGTTAGTCAGCATATCTGTGTGGTGTTAAATTTCTTATGCCTATTTCCTCTCAACCAATGATCTAGGATACTAGAGCTATGCATTGGCATTCAAATCAATCTGATATCCCTACTACATCCCCAAGAAGAGATTTCCAAAGATACGTTCACAGCCTTTTTATTGGACTTTTTCCAATAGCTCCTCAAGTTTTTCGATAGGTTATTGATGTCACCTATAGAAAAATATTATATGCCAGTAATCTCGGAGACTAGTGCTACATATTGACATTGAAATCTATCTAAAAGACCTACTACATCCCCGAGGAGAGATTTGCAAATTTCAAAACCTATTCATTTCGGACCTTGTCTTTTCCTATATATTATTTTCAGTATTTTTTTTGTATGATGCCATCTTCAATACAAACACATTATTGTATTTCTCAAATTCATTAACCATTTAAAACAGACAAATTCTGTAATTCATAATTTTTTAGGACTTCTGTATAGTTTGATATATATAGCTTCTTGTTTAAACTCACAAGAATGTTTTACTTCTCAATTGTGTTTTTCATCAGGCGATTGTAATCAAAGTAAAAGACAGTAATGCTTTAAGAATCCATTACAGCAATTTCCACTCTACTCGCCAAGCCATGGAAATGTCTACTGAACAATTCAAGGCAGTCCAAGTAATTTTGTTACTACAAATCAAGGTAAGAGTCGACTAAGAGCTTGCTTAATGTCTGTACATCAGCATAAGTTCTTTTGTGTTTCAGCTATCTAGCTTTCTGCATACCATTGTTACCAAAAGAAAGCAATATTATGCACATTGTAATTAGATAACTAACCCTTGTAAAACAGTATATATAACTACTATACACATACATACCTAGCAAATAAACCAGACTATCAACTGTATTTCTAACACTTAGTTCCACGGAAGGTCCGTGGCCTGGTCTTCTCAAGTGAAATATATGATTAACTACAGTACCTACTACTATGTTAGATTTGGGCATTTTGTATTTTTATCATTTAACAATCGCCATTTTCATAGTGTGTGGTTGTGGACCTACACAATAATGGTGGTGAGGATAAAAAGTATAGGCCTTGTGAAAATTTAATTATATTATAAATATGTTAAATAGTCAAAAGAAATAAACCAGTAAGTGTGTGGTGGCTGAATGAAATGGAACATTCATTATTCAAATGGTTTAAACAAGATTAGTCTTAGGTTGTCTGGATTGTGTGCTTTAGGGAGGAATAATTTGGTGGGAGTAACACGAAAAAAAACACTGTACCTAGTTATATAAATTGGTTAACACCTTGTTTTCGAGTATCACTTGATTAATAACTTGTTAATTAATTGCAAACGCTGTAAAACGTAATAACACAGGCTGATTTACAAACAAAAATAATTTAATCATTGTTCTAGCAAGAGTTTAGTGGCAACACTCTGAGTGTCCTTATTTTACATTGATTCCAAATATTAATGATTCCAAATATCAAGTTGGCTACAAGTATTTACATATTTTATACAACTTCAAAAGTATTGTTTTGGAGATCTGTTTTAAGAATGTGCAACATATTTTACAAATAAAAAAACGTATGTCGCTGTTTCACCTTCTTTAACACCTTTAGCTTCCTTAGCTGTGAAGCGTATATTTGGACCACTCTAGATTTTTACAGTTTGACATTGTACTGTTTTGAAATTGTCATTTTATTATCTGCTGTACATTCACATGCTTTGACTAGTTAGCTGACGATAAGTTTCCGTTTGCTGGGGCAACTGTGGATATGATGTCTGATATGGAGACTGACCCTGGTGGATTGTTGGTTTCCTCTCCTAGCTGGTGCTCTGCTGAGTTTGAGTATCCGATCAAATTAGCTGACAAATTAAGGAGAGCCAACCACACTTATGGGGAGATGAGGCGTCGCCAAAACGAAAAATTTATGAGAAGAGAACCTGTGGTTTACCAGGCAACTGAGCACATACATGATGTCTGGTGTGGATACTGGATTTTTGGTTTCCTGATCAAATTAACTAACCAGCGAAGGTCACTTGACCTGGACTGATTTACACACACACACACACACACACACACACACTCAAGTCTAAAATTCTGCTACCAGACTGTATCTTTATTAGAGTGTAGTTATTTTGTTGTCCTTTACTTAAAATGTTTTGCTATTTGCTTTTACCCTTTCAATTGGTGCAATGCTGTTAGGTTAGTATTGCATCAATATCAATGTTTTCTAGGCATAAAACCTTTGACAATTTATTTTCTATTGTTACTCCTTAAAATCTACATTATTCAAAAATGTTGGCTGCCAATGTCCTGAGAAATTCATATTTTTGTATTGCTGTGCTGGGACCTGCAAGCAAGCGTTTCCACTTTGACAGCAACTATTATACATTTTTAAGTATCTTTAATTACACTGCAATTTTTGTAATGTGTCCCAATAATTATTTGATTTGAATTAATATAACATATTTTCTTATAACCCTCTGAAATTATTTCTATACTTTAATGAAAATTCTGTTGCTGCATCACTGTGAGAGTATATACCAGAATTTTCTTTTTGAACTTCTTTACACTATTTTAATAATTGTACATCTGTTTATTTGTACACATTCATTCTGAAATACTGTAATTTCTGCACTTAAACAATCACTGTTATACGCTGTGGCTGAAAACCAATGGAGGTAGGAAAAAGAACAAGGGGATTAGGGTGGGGGGTTATGAGGTAAAATCCATGTAATATCCGAATGTCTTCACTGGTGGACACTTGTTAAAAGTCAAGGTCTGGAATCATTGCCAGTCACAATATATCCTCCATTGATATGTTAATACCTCACAGCAGGGGGAGGGATTGTAACAATGGTGAGGTTTGTGTGTTGCGATATGTCCTAATGCCCAGTGGTGGGGTTGCCTTAAAAGTTGAGAGTAGAAGAATGTCCCATGCTGGAGCTGTTTCCAGTCAGGATTCTAACTGTTCTTGACTGTTGATAGTTCCTTTGTGGTTCCTCTTCGTGAAAAGTCACAACATATACCAGCTTTGGAGTGCTGAGTAATAAGACTGTAGTTCTCACGACTGGCCTGGCATTGGCAACATTCGTAAGATTTATCAAGATAACTAGGACTCTGAAACGGGTATTTGGTGTGTATGCATATATGCGAGTAGCCAAATATCAAGGGGTTGGGGAGAGATACAACCACTGACTGCTGAAAGGAGGGCTCATGTTTTATTCACATTTCTGGGGGGGGGGGTGGTAGTGGTGGGAGCAGGAAAGACCTGCGAAACACTCAAGTCCCGTATGCCTCGTGTTCACTATATGCTGTGCCTAGAGCCTATAAGAGTACAATTCCCCCTCCTGTGTATTAGAGCCTTTGTTATCCTGGCTCTGAATACACACATTGATGAGCCAGGGCTCCCTCGACAAGACAGAAAGTACATGGGCAGACAGAGATCAGGCGAGGCAGAGACACTCTCACGGTCTGTGCTCATTAGACACAGGCACGTGGCATCCTTGTTGAAAAGGGCCCAGAGAACAACAAGATAAAGGCTGTCTGGCAGTGAGAAACCCTGGGGAGAGGGCAGTCTAACTGTGGCTCGTTCTGAACCCCAAGGTAAGGCGAGCAGACAGGCAAACAGTGGGTCACAGCGAACCGCGGGTAAGGGAATGGGGAAAGTTAACCATGGCTGGCTCGTTCTGACCCCAAGGCAAGGTGAGCAGGCAGGCTGCTCGCGGCTCGTTCTGATCCCAAGGCATGGCGAGTGGGCAGTCTAGACCATGGGTCACAACGAACCCAAGACAATGCAAGCGTGCAGGCTGCTTGTGACTCGTTCTGACCCGCAAGGCGAGCGGGCAGGATAACCGTGGGTCAGACCCAAGGACAAGGCGAGTGGACAGTATAACAGTGGATTATTCTGACCCATAGGAAATGTGATGGGGCAGTCTGCTTGTGTCACAACGAACCTTGGGTAAGGGAATGGGGCAGGCTAACCATGGCTTGTTCTGACCCCAAGGCAAGGTGAGCAGGCAGGCTAACCACGTCACAACCCGAGGGCAAGGAATGTGGGCAGGGTAACTGTAGGCCACAACTACCTGAGGGCAAGGCCATTGGGCAGGCTGCTCATGTCAGAACAACCCCAAGGCAATGCGAGCGGGCAACCTCCTTGTGTCAGAAAGACCTGAGGGTAAAAGGATGAGGCAGGCTAACAGTGGGTATTTCTGACCCTAGGGCAAGCTGAGCAGGCAGTCTGCTCGTGTCAGTACGACCCCAGGGCAAAGCGAAGGCAGGTAGGCAGGTAGGCTGTTCGTTGTTCACTCTTACCCCAGGGCAACGCAAGGGTTAAAAAGTGAGATCACCCTCCCTTAAAGTGACCTCGCACTGTCTCAGAAATCACAATGCCTATCAATATTGGTTCCAGGTTTGCAGAAGGTCATTTGTGGGGGTGCACTGCTGTTGCCAATGTAATTGTTTAGAATTTTAACTCTTAGGTTATTTGTTTGCAAAGAAGGGATTCTGAGCTGAAGAGATTTCTAATAGATGATCATGTGACTGGACTACTCTTTTCAGTAATTGGGGTAATGTTAGTTAGCATTTCTACTGAGCTAAGTGTTAAGTTTAATAAGCCACCCTATGAAACCCCCCCCATTCACAATTGGCAGTTGGATGACAAGGATTCAGTACCAATCATAGAACTCAGTGGCAGATGTTTTAGGCCACTGAGCCATGGGAGGCTCCCTTACTTGTTTGATTAATTGTATTATACCTTAGGCATTTATTCTCTGAATAAATAAAATGCAAATACTTTCTGGAGATACATTCTTTTTTCTTTTCAGATCTGTAATGAGTTCAAGTGCATCACCAACATGGACCTGCTGGAGACATTTACATCATTTTTCGATCAGCACTCCTCAATTCCTGAAACTGTAACGTGCCAGAAGGGGAGTTCTTGGACCTCCAACATTGTAGCTTATAGGAAGAGAACAGTCCTGTAAGGTCTCCCTTTGTTTGCTCATGAAAATTTAGTGTAGCCTTTCGTGAACCAAACACTTCATTACAAAGTGAGATTACTTTTTTGGTATTTATAGGTTTTCAACACATCCTGCAAGTAAAAAAAAAAACAAGGACAGTGCTCCAAAGGAGAGGTGTCAAAGTTGGCATCCTGATGTTGTAGTGGACGATGTCTCAACTTTATCCTCATCGCCGACAGCCAAGAACATCGCTGTTGTGCAGGAAGAGACTATTTTAAGAGAGATTCCAGACCTTCCTTCTGCATTTGCTTAACTGTTTGCCCTCCTTTTAGCCTTGGAGAACTAAAATTGACCAGCACTTTGTAATGACACTATAATTTGTTATTTAAACATTGTTTCTTGCAATATAAATGTTTAACGCATTGCGACGTTGCTGTTTTAGAGACTTCAGACTTGCATTCGTGTTTGGCCTGTTTTGCGCTACAAACTGTCAGAAAACCTTTAACAAAATTATTAAGGAGGTTTATGTATTATTTGCACCCAAACGTAGAATTAAAAACCTCATGCAAACTGAAATATCATTCATTTGACATTTTTATTCCTTGCCCTAAAATTGCTTCAAAATGTTTGGTTTATTACCTAAACTGTTTTGTAAGTCAACCTCTAAGTGTTCAGTCAATTTACAATTTTAAGGCAACTTAATAATTGACTCAACTTCTGGGCACAGAAGTTCAACTAAGTCATAAATTCAACTAGTCAAGTCGTAAGTAATCTCAACATATATTTTTTGTTCAGATGGTTAGTTATTCATTGATAATGACATTTAATATTGAAAACAAATGAGACATTAGATGCCTTTAAACTGTAAGTTGACTGAGCGTTTTTTTTTTTACAGTGTACATTCATAATACGCTTGTAACCAAAAACATAACTGCTGTAGGAGTCAGAATCAGTCAGTCCCTGCAAACAACTTTGTGTGCATGGTTACAAGGGAATGTTGAAATGAAAACCAATGGACTCTTAAGTCTAATCCCTGAAAGGTTGCTGAAATAAACACAGACAGGGAGTAATCCCCAAGCCCACAGCTGAGCTCTCTGCCTAATCATGGACACAGCCCCCATGTCCACACTAGCACGGCTGGCTGAATAATATTGGGTCAGGCAGTGAGAGCAAATAACCATTTTACTGTCTAAATCTGGCTGTCCTTCTGAGGCATGGCGAGAAAAAGGGAGTGTGTAAATGGCAAAGCAATGTGACCAAACAATTGTCTTTTATTTACCAGCAGAAAGAGATATTTTAAAAGTCCAATTGCATGCAGGTTAGGATGTTCTCTCGTACAGATGTTTCCCACTTCTAACGGTACATGTTACAGTAGACAATTACACATAGGATGGTGATATTGAAGCAGGGTCATATTCTCATTCTCCTCACCCAGCAAGATACACTGCATACCTTTCAAGGTTTTCCACTGATATCTTCCCCTACCTCCTGACACTCACGCGCTTGGCAGAAATCACGGTGGGGTGCCATTTCCAAGAGCAGCCTGAGAATAAGGGTCAGTGGGGGTGGGGATGAGGGGGTTAAGGTGCAGATGGCTCTGCGGAGAGGGAGCACCAGGGAAAGACTGACTGGTGAGGAGTGCAGCAACAAATGTCAGGCTGAGCGAGCAGGACTTACCAGTCTTTCGGGAGAGGGGTGGAGAGAGGCGTTGGGACACCATTCAGAGTCTGCTAGGGATACGAATGAGAGCAAGACTGGCTCTGAGGGGCATGGAAAATGGAACAGCATCATGGATCTCATAGATTTTAGATTGGCAGCATATGCATGGATCTGTCAGATATCCTGGAGGGAGCTCATTGTTAGTCATTAAGATAATACCATTGTTTTTTTGTTAGAACATTGAAGCTGGATTTGACCCTAAAGGAGACTAATTGTATTATTTTCATGAAGAATATGGTACTTTTGATACCAATGACACAGCTAAAGGGCTCTATGGGATCTCTCGAAGGAGATAAGGCATCTTCTGCACTGATATCTTAGAGAAGGAGACTATGGGATAAATGTAGTGCTTACCTCACCCATGTTAGGTTATATAATGAATACACTGAATGGTATACTATTCACACAAGAGAATACATCACACCAGAGAATTCAATGGCAATCAAAACTCTATCAACAGTGGCTAACAGTGGCAAAAATCTATCAAAGGAAAGGTCAATATCACTGGATATTTGCATTTTTGTGCATCCTACCCAGTGACATGCAGGAGAATTTTGGGTAAAGAGCCATTCTCAATGACAAATAAATGTAATTGATCGTTGATTCATCTTGTTGCATCAAGGATTTGAGGTCACAAATTCTCTGTTACTGAACTTTTTACCACTATCTGCCACCTCAAATTCGAGCTGTAAACAGCCTTTTCATAACATCTCCTGATTCTCTCCAGAAAAAACATAATGGACAATGCATTGTAGTACAGTATGAAATAATTCAACCCCAAATGACTATTGAAAACTGAACAAAAATGTATTTCATGGAACTGTATTTTAATGTGTTTTTTGAATTGGTTCAAGACCAGGATTGGTTATTTACCAAGCTCATTCATCAAATCTGTGTAAAACATGAATTCTATACCTTTTACACGGAATGTGAAATGTATCAATATGAAGATTTGCTTCAAGATATACTTAAATCTACACAAACCCATGACCATTTGGGAACTGTCAAGGCGGAGGGCCTAAGGAGCGATACAATTCTGTATATATATATATAAACTCTGAATTTAGTTTTAATTGATTTTATAATATTTTGTCTTAACTGTAATTATCTTTTTCTGTTGGAAAATTAAGAGTTTATATATATATATATATGGTATGCTCCCTATATCGCGGCTACTCAGCCGCACAAAGGTCTCTATTAGCAATACACCAACAGATTACATGACACGTTATGAAAATTGCTTTGGTTTTTCACTAATTGGGTAGGGAAATTACTGAGGACTATCATTCATCTTTCTTTTGATGCCACCTCTTGGAAGAATATAGTACCTTCATTTTGGAAAATGTTTATAAAATATCACTAGGTTTACAGACATCCTTACTAAACTGCACATCAGAATTGTCCTATAACATCTAACATTAGCTTTCACCATTTCAAAAATACACATTACAAACACTGAACCCGCCTAAGTTTGAAAATGCTATACATGCGGACGACTATGTATAGCATTCAGATCTCTCAAATGTATATTTTCAGATTTTCTAATGTTGGGCACCATTTTAAACAGGAGGACCTCCCCTTTCAAATAAGATAAGACAGGTCATCGGGCTTGCTGCCATAACACAATAGTCACGAAAAATGTTACCCTATGGAACTCTAAGCTCCACATATTGGTTTCCTATGGCTGGGAGAGAGAATATCTCAAAATGTGTATTTCCAGATTTTTAAATGTCGGACACCATTTTAATCAGCAGGACAAGATATGACTGGGCTGTGACATTTACTGCTTTCAAGTGCAAATCCCCCCAAAAAATCCTTTAGAACTCTGAGCTCCGCCCATTGGTTTCCAATAGAGGGGCATGCTGTTGTACTGAGGCAATTACCTCAAAATTTATATTGTTCGATTTCATCAAGGGGGGCATAATTTTAATCAGGAGAATCTCCTCTTTTCAAATAAATATTATACAGGACCAGATGTTTACTTCATATAGCAGTTGTTATTTTTCATTTTCGGCATGAAATGAGGATTAATAGTAAAATAAAAGAGAATACCTGTTTTGGCACCATTTTGAGGAAATAGAATTTTAAGCTTCAGTCAGGTCAGAAGAGGCTAAACGAAGGTTCGATTCAATTAATTTGCTATGGGCTTGCGCTAGCGTTCCAGCTCAGCCAGAGTTCTTTTGCCGTTTTAGAGGCAAGGGTGAATTTTTATGTGTTTTATTGTACAGCCTAGAATTAGCTCATGTTACGGACAGAAATACACGACATTAACAAATGTGTTAAGCACATGCAAAAATGTCATACCCCAAGAGACCCAAATTATTGTTAATTGGACCATGTTCATTTTTCCACAACACATGGGATGAAAAGGGATTTGCCTACGTACAGTGGACCGGCAAACTCATCCTCACGACTTTTTATACACAGACAGAAATTGCAATTTAAAAAGCCAGAGGTGTGGGAAATTCACCTTTCATTTCCATTTTCCCCTGTGTGTGTCCATAATCAGGCCAAACATTCAAGGGTATGTATACTTTTGATTAGGGCCATTTGCATGTTGTCTGTTATCATTATGATAAGCCAAACAAGGATGTGATAATGAATGGCTTCATATGATCACTATCCTTTAATAAAAGACAGTTTTTTGCATGATCTGTCATGTTATTTTCAAAATCCACTGTATATCACCACACACCCAACTGCCACTGTCAAATGGTCAAATACACACATATATATATATACATATACATATATATTTATATATATATACATATATATATACA